>CAIGRH010255017.1:0-10040 GCA_903798295.1 Fraxinus nigra | reverse complement strand
TAAAATGGTCAAAATTGGGGAAAAAAGACGTTCTGCGCCAAAAATGTGAAAGGTATGGACGTTCTGCGTCAAAAAACGAAAGTTATGGATGTTTTGCACAAAACCCGTCAAAGGTATGGACTTTTTGTGCCAATTACCCAACAAAAATTCACTCCAAAACTGAAAATCAACTTTTGAAAGCGAAAAATTGATAAATTATTGAACACGGCATAAACTGTAAAATCTTGATCGAAAATATTTGTTAAGAAAATTCATATAACAATAGCCTAGTTATTTTAGTAATTTTTAAGGATAATGATTTTTTATGGCCGACTACTTTGAAAACAATAATAAATTTGAATTCTTATGAAATATTGAACTAAAAAATATATTGTTTCTATTGCGTTCATTAAAACTATGGATTTGTAAAATATTTATAAAATTATTTAGAATTAAACTTCGATTACCCATTAAAGGAAGGAAGAAAAAACATTTGAGACATGGAATTTTAACATAAGATAATTTTGGGTAGGGCTGGACAAAACTCCTGAATCGAATCGGACAGAACTGAACGGTTCTTCATATGTCAAATACTCAAATGAGTATTTGAATCGAGAACCGATGGACTAGGTTCGGTTCTCGATTCTAGACTAAGAACTGAATCTAAATAATTTTTTAAAATTTTTATATTGAATTAATTAAACTATTTTAATTTTTTCTAAACAAATTAGCAATTAACTAATTTAGTGATTAATGCTTCAACTACCAAACGAAGTCCATGCCTAACTAACCCAGCGCAATCCAATTTCTAAATTCAGTTTTTTATTTTAATTTTTTGTCCTAATTATTAATTTCATTGTTAACCCAAAATCTAGGCATTTTTAAGTTTTTATTCTTTCCTTTCCAATTTCATACTTTCATTCGGTAAGCACGTGTCCATTAACCCCAAATCATTTAATAAATTGAAAACATACATCTACATGTCCAAATCGAAGCCGCCGACTATCGAGTCCGACTTTCCCTATCCAATTGCCTATCGAAGCTACGAATGAACATGTCATTAGTTGTAGTTATGTAGTGTTACAGTAAATGTTAAAAAGATTAATTATGGTACGGAACCGAATAGAATCGAACCGAACCCGAACGATTCCATAATTATATTTGGATATGACGATTCCATTTATTAAATACCTGAAAATTTTGGTTTGGTTTGGTTTGGTTCTGAAGACAGTGTTCACCTTAATTTTGGGGTCTAGTGTTTAAAAATGCAGTACATCTGGTTCAAATAAAAAGAAAAATTTGGGAGAACCAAATTCCTAGTTGGTTCTTAAGTCGATACGGAGAATCGGATCGGAGCCGATTGGTTCTTGATGTATGGTCCCAAAGTCAATCCATACAGTAGAGAAATTGGAGCCGAACCGTAAGGTTCTATTTGGTTCTGGTCTGATTTCATCGGTTTCGGGTAAAAATGCCCACCCCTAGTTGGTTCAGATAGTTTTTAATCGTAGTTTCTGTAGAAAATTTATAATTGCATTCTCTTTCCTACTTCAATGTTGCACCAGTACTCACTTCCCCTAAACACACCCTTACTAGTATTCTCCACTACCATCTTTGGTCATAGTCCCCCATTCGATGGGCCAGTCCATGCGCACTATCCGATCTAACGTCTTTCAGGTAAATCAATTAGATAAATCGCTTCTCATTTCTAAAAACTCGACTGGCTTGGTGATTGACCTTTGACTCGAGAAGCTTGCCAGTAAATCGCCAGTTAATTTGAAAACATCACACTCTGACGAAAATGATGTTATTTTGGATGTCTCTTAGTCTATTAGTAACTTATCGACATTCTCCAACAATATATCTCAAGAGCTCCAGACACTTGCACACATCCATACCTCTACGGATGTTGGATTGAATTAGGAGCACGAGCCCGAGCTATGCTCAAACTTTCCATAGAGAATATTTCGCTTGAAGAACTACAACCAGCTGTAATTATGTGTTGATGGGTTAGAGCAATGAAAAGGTCAGCAAAAGCTAAATTAAAACTATTGGCCAAGAATCGTTATTAGGGAGCCCGAGGCAGTATCGACTTTGATAGCGTTTCTCCAATGCTCTAAACCGTGGATCCAGGAGCATGCAATCATGGCGCTTCTCATTTATCCTTCCACAAGAGCAACAAAAGCTTAATCACTAATGTCAGAGCTATAAAATCCTTAATTTACGCACTAAAACTTCAAAGCAGAACACAGCTTGTGCTTTGCTGAGCTTGGCTTTGATTGATGAGAATAAATTGTCAATTGGGGCCTGCGGAGCTATACTTCCATTGGTGGCCTTGCTCTTCCATGGCTCAAATAGATGGAAAATGATGCTTTAAAGACACTGTAAAAGTTGTATTCGGTGAAGTTGAACAAGGAGAGGAAGGTGAGTGCACATGATGTAAGGCTATTGTTTGGCCTTGAGGAGTAGGTGATGAGATTGGTAGAAAAGGCAATGGTGGTGTTGAATAATTTGGCAAGGATTGAAATGGGACACAGGGCAATAGTTGAAGAAGGTGGATCGCAGCCCTAGTGGAGACTATTAAGGATGGAAATGATAAGGGGAAGGAGTTTGCAGTTTTGACTTTGTTACAGTTGTGTGGGGAGAGTGCTAGGAATGTGGGATTGGTTGTAAGGGAGGGGAGCTTTCACCTCTAGTTGATAATATTGAAATATAATGTGAATGAATATATAATACATTTTATAAAATTTAGCGAGGAATAGATTAACGGTGATATATAAAAATCGTGAATGAAAATAACCTCACATGAAATAACCAAAGTTGCTCAAAACCCACCACCACCAAACCAAATCCACTCCTAACACCACCTGCTCTGCCATCGACCACTGAATTATCATTACATGGAATTGTTCTTAACTATAAACTTCTATCTTTAGGTGATTTAATTCCTTGTTCTTTTTTACTTGCATTTTCACAGTTGGATTCACTCAAAAATTGCAGTGAATATGTGATTTCTGAGATTTAAATCTAGCCCTTGAAAATTGAAGACTGCTGTTTCAATCTGTTAATGTTACTGAACAATTATTAGTTGCAAACAATTATCCTATAAGACGAAACATACCAATTAGTAAAATTCATATCATTTCAGTAATATCTGTTGTTCTTGGTGTTTATGATAGTGAGAAATGGTTGTTTATGTAATCAAACAAATAAACAAAGTTTAATCCGCATGAGCGTGACTAAACTATATATATATATGGGGTTGGAAAAATATAGTATGAAAAACTGAAAATGCAGCCAATAAGTAAGAAGAGGAAGAGGAAGAGGAAAATGATAATCTGAGTTAAGTGATGACACTTTCACGTTAAGACAATATTGTCCCGCTATGGTGCTCACGGTTGTCGGCACTTGTCTTCTAAAATACAACGGATTCAACTTATGGTAGTAGTACTTCAAGCCATAAGTTATGGCGAACTTTCAACAGAGTTTCTTTCTACAAAGAAGAAAATGGTTTTAAAGTGTTTGAAAGTGATTCGTAAGAGATTTTATGAAATGCTCAATGCAAATATGGTATGGGATGCAAAATGGACATCCAATGGATCCTATATATAGAGGATGAATGGTTGTGAATGAAATGTCGCGCCCCAAGTTCATCAACTCGAGCGATAAAAACAGTGACTTTTTCGCTAAACTGCCGCTTAAGCGACAGCCCAGCCATAAGTTAGCAACAGACTTAGTCAATTTTTCAGACAGTTTCCTCTATTTTGTTCCCAATTTTGGATTGCAATTTCTCATTCATCCGGAATTGATTTTAAGATTTCAAATATACCACGACGATCTACTCAACAAGTAGAACAAATTGATCTATTTATTTTTGTAATTTGACTATCGGATAAGTCCGAATACTTGATAGAAGTTGACACGAAAGTCACTTTTTTAAATTTTGGTTTTATCACTTAACCNGCCGCTTAAGCGACAGCCCAGCCATAAGTTAGCAACAGACTTAGTCAATTTTTCAGACAGTTTCCTCTATTTTGTTCCCAATTTTGGATTGCAATTTCTCATTCATCCGGAATTGATTTTAAGATTTCAAATATACCACGACGATCTACTCAACAAGTAGAACAAATTGATCTATTTATTTTTGTAATTTGACTATCGGATAAGTCCGAATACTTGATAGAAGTTGACACGAAAGTCACTTTTTTAAATTTTGGTTTTATCACTTAACCAAATTTCAATCTTTCAAAACCAATTTACATGCGGAATATAAAATAGAGACTTAGTAATAACTCCGAAAGGTTCAAAATCACCATTAATTAAGATCAAAACTAAAAATCTAGATTAGAAAATTATCAAATCCAACCCAAGAAGTTAGCAATCTTTGAAATCAACTTGGCCTTTACCACAACGGGATGGGCATGACTTACCAACAACCTTGAAGTATCCGTATCGGGTCACATCGATCACTGGTACGGAATCCTTGCTCTTTTGTGCATGGGCTTGGACCTCGGTCGGGACTAGGGTCCAAAGCTTTTCTATATTGAGAGTGGGGCGGAAGAATTTGTTTCGGAGCTTGTGGAAGTACCGCATACCCACCTTACCGAAGTATTCGAGATGGTACTTGTCGAAGAGGATACAGAGGTGGTGCATTCCTCCGGCATTTCTGCACCCACCGGGTGCTTTCCGATCCGGCCGTGACCGACGCTCTTTTAGGGCTTTATTATTTGAATGGTCACCGAACTTTGTTAAGTGTTGCGACTTAATAACTGAATTTTAAAATATATCTCAATAATCACTGGATTTTGTCAAATATTACTATTTCATAATTGAACTTACAAATATATTTATATGGTCTCCATTAAGTTCAATAAACGATGTTGACTTGAAACTAAAATTTATAATAAAACAACCTGTCACAAATAAAACTAAATTTTTTTTTTTATTAATTCTTCTTGAAAAATCTCTTGTTTTTGTTTTTCCCAATTGGACTCGAAAAGCCACACTCCCAATAATTTCTCCCCAATGGTCCACGTGGACCACATACTACTAACGTGTCAAAATATTTCACATGTCGACATTACACAACACAATTCGAATAATGCATAACTCGCCAATATACACAAGTACACATAGAATATCTTATCAATTTGCAACATATATATAATAGCGTGTA
Source organism: Fraxinus nigra (assembly GCA_903798295.1). Taxonomy (NCBI): domain Eukaryota; kingdom Viridiplantae; phylum Streptophyta; class Magnoliopsida; order Lamiales; family Oleaceae; genus Fraxinus; species Fraxinus nigra. The sequence continues at coordinate 4,888 of CAIGRH010255017.1, read as the reverse complement.
AAATCAAAATACAATGTAGATTTGATGGAGGAGAGAATTTGCAAAATGTATAAATCCCATTTCTTTTCTTTGCCATACAAAAAGAATCTTGCATGAACTCAACTTGATTGTACCATCACAAATATTATCAAACTGTATGTCGTGATAGGGATATATTGAGGTTACTTACATTGATTCCATGTCACTGTACCACTTGCATCCAACCTCATCTACGTGTTGCCCATTAGGATCCCATAATTCTCTACCAGTGGCTATGTACAAATTTCATGTGATGGAATTGATGGAGGGAAATTCCCCCCCAACTATGGTTTGCCTCGACTGCTATGCCCCAACTATGGTTTACCTCGACTTCAAGTTTTAATATAATATCAAAACTCATTGAAGCGTGTTCAAAACTAAAAATTTAGAACCTTAAAAGTTTAGTGCATCTTAAGATTTCTCAGCAACCTAAAAAAATGAATTTAGTCTTAAAATGAAGGAAACAATATGAGGCCCTGGGACGGGACAGGGTGGGTTGGGGTGTGAGGGTGGGGTAGGCTTTGTTTGCCTTGCTTTATTTGAGTGCACGTGACTAGTTTTGACTACCATCGTGTTTTTTATTTGGAAAACTTTACAAATTTGTACACGTAATTTGATTTGAAAATGATTTATCAATCACTTACCAAGAAATTACCAAATTTAAGTTCGAATGGAGATGGTTGGGATGGTCAAGATGAAACATTGTCAAGGTAAATAGTTGGATTAATAAAGTTTTACAAAGGATTTACAGGGCACTCATAAGGGGCCTGGGCCCCACATTTAAAACATAAAAAATTGTAGCGGGCCCCACCCATGTGTCTTACTTGTGAAATGTATGAGAAACTTTTCCCTGTACTTCAAGCATGTCTCTAAATAGTTTCAATTTGAGAGAAAAGCTGAGTGTATGAACAAGATAGCAATGTGTGCTAAGTAATGTGGTGAAACATAGCTCAAAATCAACTATGTAGATTGCAAAATAATTCGATAGGATATGGCTAAATGAAAGAGCATTGTTAGGAACATTTAGCGTACTTCATAAACAAATTACCAGGAACACTCATGATTCTATCCAATTACAGGTAATATATATTACGTTCATGTTTGACGATCATTATTTTAAAATTTTTAATGCTCATACTCATTCTATCCAAAAATTTTAATTCTCATAATCATCTTTCAAGTGTACAAATAGTGACCACGATGTTAGATGGCCAAGGTCTAAGGCGACATGCTTGCAAGAATACTTTAGCTCGAGTCTATGTATAGGGTCACAATTGTGAGTAACGATTTGCTATGAGTAGCAAATCAACTGTTAGGAGTGACTCATTGTTAAAAGCGACATGTTAGGAGCATCATGGCTATTAGGAGCGAGGTGACTAATATGGTGATCTGAGGTTAAGAATGAATTTCAGGAGTCCATTAAGTTTCGACAAGTTATTTGACCCGATTAATACTCAAGCGGTCACACATATTTGAAAAAAAATAAAATAAATCTTTGAGTTTACGTATAAAATTATTTTATGGGAGAATGAATTTTATAAAAATGAGTTTTGAGAATAATTGGATCCTTTTAAACAACTAAATTGCAGTAACTAATTAATACTTTAAAACATAAAGCTCTTGTTTGGGTTTGCTTGAAATCAATTTTTAAGTAGATTTATATGAAAAATAATGAAATATATTGTTGAAAAATTAATAAAAATTGTGAGTCCCGTATAATTATAATTAATTATTAATTTTCCACTTAATTTTTATTTTTTTTTAATTGAACCAAATAGGAAAAGTAATAATAAAATAGTTTACAATACATCGTTTGAAGCAAATGTCAATTATTGTGGGTCCCGTTGTTAGGCACACGTATCATAAAAGAATACAAAGGTGGTTTATCGTGTCGAAAGATGCATGAATTCGAGCCCGACCAACAACCGTCTTAGCGGGTGGTTTGTGGGCCCGGTTGCAGACTAACACCTAGAAATCCGTCCCAGACCCGTCGAATCTTAGCTACACGTGGCCGTCAATTATTTGTCCCCGTGGGGCCCTTGTAACGGCTCCATGTAACCTCTGCCACTAGTCATACCTCCACTGGACCGCACAATCTTCTTTATTTTTTCACTTGAAATTTGAAAGCCATGTTCCTTCGATAATTGTTTGGACGTATCAAGAAGATTTAACAAACAAGAGCATGTTTGACATTCATTAATTTATTTTATGATTTGTTGTATGATCATTTTTAATCACACAATAACATAATAAGATACTCTACACGTATATTAATTTTTTTTTCCATATTTTTTAATCACATACTCTCTTAAAATAATATTCAAAGATCATTTTTTTCCCATTAGTGAGAGTCAAACAAAGTAAAATTTTGAAATTGTCAAAAAGGATTGAATTTTAGTTTATGTTTGGCTCCAAATTTTTCAAAAACTCGTTTTTTTTTTTCAAAATTCATTTTCAATCACATATTTTCTCATAAAATAATATTATAAATAAATACAAATTTTTTCTCTTGTTTTTAACTACACATTCGTCAACAAAATACTATTCTAAACAAGGGCTTCCTGCTCTAGAAACTCAAAAATATTTAGAGGGGGGAGATTTATGAATTGATTTGGAATGCAGAGATGATACATGTATTGGGGAAAATGTCAAAAAAATAAAAAAATTTGTTAGAATGCCAAGTGAGATTTTCATTAAACTTTGCAAAAAAAAAAAAATTTATTAAAACAATCAAACAAAATTTGCCACACGACAATTTTCTTGACATTTTTCTTTGGAATGAAAAGAATCAAATGCAATGAATTAAGTGCATATATTTTTATTTTTATGTGTTTTTTTCTAAATTGCTACAACATTTGGTGCAGATCAATCTAGATTGTTAAGTCAAATCGTTTCAAATTTGGACATGGTCTAACGATTGATATCGCATCCAATCATTATGGTCCAAGACCTTTATGTATGCACTTGTTGCATAACAACGTTCCATCTAGTTAACGCTCCAATCAAACCCCTTCATCTACCGATGTGTGGCTTTGCCTTGCTTAGGGCCCAAATTTAGGACTTTACATAGGTCCGAGTAGGTTTGAATTGCTGCCAACCTTGTAGAGGATGTAGTCAGTGGTGGATTTAGAAAAAAATTAGACACATGCTAAATTTCTTAATTGGAATCTGAGTTGGAGGAACGGGCTGTAGCAGAGGTTGGCCCGTCCTTGAATCCGCCCCTGAATGTAGTTTGGAGAATTCAACGTAATTACAACTTACCATAGTTGGCTGTTTCATAAAGTATCTATCATGAGATTCATTCATATTCAATAACTCTTGTAATAGAGTTCACTTTAGAGATTTATTCTGTTTTTAACATAAATGTTCATCTGACCAACTTGATAGACGGATATAGTCATCAAGTGACAAAGATTCATTACCACATAATTATGAATTGGGTTTTCCTTTCTATTTCATTCAACCTCTTGCTTACCAAACATCTCAATTGGACAATTGCCTTGAAATTCGAAAAACATGTGACAAGGAATATCCGAATAATTTAAATTCTATTTTTTAAAACCTTAGGACACACCAACTCTATAAATAGGCCTCATATTCGTTAAATTAGTTTCTTGAAGGTGACAGTAAATCTTCTCCCTACAACTTTTATTTCCTTTCAATTTTTCTATCTTTGCTATCATGAGCCAGTCTTCAAATTCCAATACTAATAGCACCAACTGTACCAAAACCATCAAATTCCTCTACAGTTATGGCGGCAAAATTGCCCCCCGCACCACCGACGGCGAGCTCCGTTACGTCGGTGGATACACTCGAGTCCTCTCCGTTAATCGTTCTATCACATTTGCAGGTCCGTTAGATTTTAAAATTATTTATTCTAATTATTTTGTTTGTAGTAATTTTTTAGTGTTTCTGGAAAATTTTTGAAGTACAATTTGGTTTTTATGCAGATTTGATGGTGAAATTTGAGGAATGTTGTGGTTCGTCGACGAATTTGAAGTGTAAGTTACCGAGAGAAGATTTGGATGTGTTGGTTTCAATCAAATCCGACGAGGACATCAAGAATGTGGTTGAAGTATACAATAAAGTTTCGCCGGGAACAAAAATCAGAGCCTTGCTTTTCCCGATGAACTCGAAGAAAATCTCTCCTACGTCTTCTCCTGTTTCGTCTTTTGATTTCCCGTCCGTGCTGAAACCGCGCAAAGCAGTTCCTGCCACGGCGTCTTACTATTACGGGACTCTGCCTTGTGCCACGGCGGCAGTTGGATACCCTATCACCGCCGGAAAACACCATTGCTATGAAGGAAGGAGCCATAGGCAGCATTTGTATCATGTCCCTCATTGGAATTATTGTCATTCTCAATAGGGGTAGTTTGTACAAAAGAGAAATTTGAATACAGAAACGATGAATTTTACACCTGAAAATACGAAAGTTTTTTGAATTAGAAACTAAAAACTGAAGTAAATTTGCAGTGCTATGTGAATTAAACCTCGAATCTTGATGTTGAGAATTGAGATTCCAGTTTGCGTTGAACCTCTATGATTTTTGCAACGTGGACATGGATTTAGGGTTCGTTAGAGAGTTGCTCTTTACTGGTATTATCTCTATAGATTACGTGAAATCAAAAGAGAATATTGTGGATCTGCTAACTAAAGGTTTAACAAGAGAAAAAGTCGAAAGTTCATTGAAGAGGATGAGATTAAAACTGATAAAATAATCAAAAGTTTTCATAGTCACAACCCACCTTAGTTGATTGGAGATCTCAAGATCTAAGTTCAATGAGACAATCGAACTATGAAAATCTTAGTACGCACTTGAGAAATTTTTCCTCCTACCCATTCCTATGATGAGACAGTGCCCAACTGACGC
>CAIGRH010254991.1:0-11285 GCA_903798295.1 Fraxinus nigra | reverse complement strand
ACACTCTTCGTGGGATCGACCCTACTTCCATTACTACATTAGTTTAGAGGTTTAAGAACTATTTTTGGGTGCCTACGACAGCACACCATGTCATAACTGCAAAGAGACCTGGGTTAGCGAATGTGAGATTCGTGGAAAAGGTGATGATTGAAAGTGAGATGCCAATTGGGAGGTTGTCGACAGCGTGGGGCTATGCGATATTGAAGCTATTTTTTTAGTAGGAAAAAAAAAGCAGAAAAAGGTTAAAGAGGTACAACACGATGTATTCCCAGTAGGTCCTCCATTCTTGTCATACTCTTGCCCTAACATGCTTGACTTCAAAGTTCTAATGGGATCTGGTGAGTTAGTGATGGTATGGTCGCACCTTTCAGTAATTGCACTCTATTTTTATTTGATGTCGTTTAACACTTTCTTGTTTCATCTCATCAAACGAATTTCATCTATTTTTCAAATGAGGAGCTTCAACAGTTGAGTGTTACTTAATGATATGACAACATATGAAAATCAAGTTCAACTTCGAACTCCAATTATGATATCAATATCTATATACTTGGACTTGGGGGACTATTGTGTTGTCGAAAACCTAACCATGACATGAAGACCTTCCCCAAACAAATTCCACTCAAGACAGAAGTCCACACGTGATATGAATAACCATACATGGACTTGGGGAATTATTGTTATACTTCGCCACCTAGGCTCCCACGTGGCTAACTGACCCACCGAAGCTATGTAGCATCCCACGTGGAGTAGGACCTACCAAAGTCCATTTAAGTTCAAGCCACCAAAGCTTACTCTTACCATAGCGATTCATGATGCTAATCCTGTCGAAGTCCCTCTGCTAAAGACAAATCCGAGGTCCAAATGAAGCTTCTTTGCCAAAGTGGCGATGTTCAATGAAGTAGAATTTGAGGCTCAACTAAGGCTAGTGACGATCCAAGTTTGAAAATCTTGAATTTATGAAATACTTTTAGAATGATTGATTGGACATTTGTAATGAATATAAAGGTCAATCTTGTCAGCATAGGTTATAGGGTGGCTACATTCGTTTTGGGGACATTTATTGCGCTATAGGCTTGGGATTCAAAACTGATACCTAGGATAAGATGCATTGGTTCAAGAGATGAGGACACGTGTTCCACCATCCCATGGGCACCATTTAACCTGTAACACTATAAATATCCCCCATTTGTGTCATTTTGGAGGGTAATGCAAATATATCAACTGCAAGACATACATTTCCCTCATTTTTATTAATATTAGGTTTTTAATGTTTGAGGTGAGATCTTGATCTTGAGTTTGATTTTTAGTCGGTCGTTCATTGTCGTGTAATTTATCTCTTATATTTCACCGTAGTTCGAACATATTTGTCTCATGTTATAAAACTTCTACGTTTAACCACATTTTATCATCGATTGACAATCAGTCCACGAGTGTTGGAATTAGCTTAAGAGAACGTGAGTGGGTCCGACATCTATTGTCCATGTCAACGGTGTGAAACACGAGGTCAACAAGCACATCGCTCTGATACCAATTGATAACCTAAAAATAACTAACCAAGAAGGGAGTGAATTGATTTTTAAAACCTTTTTTGAAGAATTAATCTAAATTCAAACAAGTAAAGACTAAATAAATTAATTCTAATAAGCGTAAATATGAAAGTGATAAGTAAAAGGGAAGAGTTGATAGAAGTGATATAATTATGGAGGTTCGATCCAAAGCAATAATCTACGTTCCCGCGTTACCAAACTCTTTGGCATGAGCAATGCCTTTTCACTATTGATGGACTTATGATGCAATCCAAACCTTTACAACATTTCAGGTGACTTACAAATAAGGAACAACGATCCTTATACGATATTGAGTTTTATGAGACTTCAATATGACCCACAACTATAACAAAATAATTTTACAATGAACTCCTCTATTGATAAATGATACAAATGAATTCAACATTAAGAGAGGCTAACAGATCAATAAATAACAACAAATAATAGCCCAAGTATTAGATGAAAATTTCGTTGAATATGATAATTAAAAGTTTGATTCAATAAATCAAAGTTTTTTCAATGAGAAGATGAAGAGGAAATATATGCCATGTAAGTTCAAAAAGTTTCTCAAAATATCTTTCTCTTTTAATGAATAATGGTAATAAATTAAGAATCAAAAGAGAGACGAGAAACTTTGATGAAAATTATGATTTTACAAGTTTGATTCAATTAATCAAAGTTTTGATATAGATAAGTAGAAGAAATTGATGCAATGTAAGTTCAAGACTTTTATTCAAAATATATCTCTTTTATGAATGATAGAAATAAATTAAGTACAAAAAGTGAGATGAAAAACTTTGATGAAAATGATGAAAAGAGTTCGAATCAATAAAAAAATTTTGATATGAAGAAATAAAGAAATGAGTGCAACGTAGCCTCAAAGAATTCTCTCAAAATATCTTACTTGATACTCTTGAAAAACTTGTGAAAAATGGAAAGAGTGGGTATTTATAGAGTTCAAAAGGCAAAATAATATGTCGAACCTGACAACCAACTGGACGTTCGCCCTTGTGTCCAGATGGCCAAATTAGTCGTTATGCATTTGAAATCTCAAAGGTAAAAAATCAACCATTGTGCCAATCAAATGTCCACTTTTCATGAATTTAAAGAAAAGATTTTACAAAACTTTACGGGGATCCGGACAAGTGCCGGATGAGTATCTGTATGTTTGCATGTTCAGACTGGATGTTCAGCCAGTTCAAACCAATTTGCCCTTTTTGACCCCATTTGATCCAATTTGAATATTTTGACAAATTTAGACTTTTGGAAGGTGTTTTTAACTAGTTTTCAAGGTAAATGATGTTTTAAAAATATGGTCTAAGTTCTAACATCATTTTGAAATCAATTTTACTTTTGATTAAAACATTTTATACAAGTGATAATCAAAATGAATTTTAGTGCACAAAATGATTTTTGAGATTTTATCATTCATTTCTAAAGATCAAGGTGTTAATACCTTTGCATTTGATATAAGAAAGCATGGTCTTTGACGTTTGTTTGAAGTTTGGCTCTTAACCTCTTGATCTTTCTTTGACATTTGTCTTTCAACCTCTTATCTTGAATTCTTGGATGACTTGATGACTTTGATCTTGAGTTTTATTGTGAGTCCGATATGATAGTTTATATATTGATCTTTCAACGATGATCGATCAATTTATCATTGAAAGCTTTGAAGACTACAATCACTCAAATTCAATTATTAGAAAACAAGATTAACTTGTTTATTATAATCAAAACTTTAAGGTTACAATCAACTATATGTCAATAATTTTCTCTTTCTTAATTATGATAAACAAGATAATTTGCAAAGTAATATCAACAATAAATAAGGAATAAAACTCTCAAATTTAACATGTAGTCCATTTATTCCCCCATTTTTTAACAAACCAATTGTCATCCATTTAAAGAAAATCAAATAGTCAATGGTTTATCATTTAATCATTCAAAGCATATCATTTTACTCATTTTCTCCAATTTCAAAGCTTTTCAAAGCTATCTTATTCAATTTCCCCCCTTTTGGCATAATCGAAAAGGTAGTACATATGAGAGCAAGAGTATGGAATATAATATCAGAACTTAAATAAACCATATGAATTAATAATATTTCCCCTCAATTAAGCACAAGATGCCAAATATATACAAGTTTAAAGGAGACAATCATCACATTTATAGTATATTACTAATCAAAGCATGAGTGATGAAATGACAAAAGTATAATCATTTGAGTAAAATTTATATAAACTTCAACCAATGATGCACATAGAATAAGTCATATGAGAACATTTTGTATGAATTCAATTTAGCCACATACTTCAAATTCATCGATAATTCCCAAACCTCTTTGAATATATGAAAATCTATCAAGTGTTAGAGGTTTAGTGAGAATATTAGCTAATTGATATTTCTTATTCACAAATTCTAATACAATATCCCACTTTTGTGTGCCTTTAGAATACCATAAACGTATAGTGTTAGAGGTTTAGTGAGAATGTCGATCACTTGATTTTCCATATTCACAAATTCTAACACAATATCCCCCCCTTTTGGGTGCCTTTAGGATACCATAGACATAATGTCTTAATGCCACTAAGATATATAAAAATTCGTTTTAAGACACTAAGGTGTGATTCTTGAGTATTGGGTTGAAATCTAGAACATAATCACGCACTAAACATAATACCGAGCTTACTTCCGATTAAGTAAAAGAGAGATCCGATCATACTTTGATATTTTGCTGTCTATGAAATTACTTTGATCATCTTTGTCCAATTTGATTGATGAGCTCATTAAAGGGTTCATTAACTTCAACTCTTTCATTTCAAACTTGTTGAGCATGTCCATGATGTATTTTGTTTGACTCCATTCTTTAGGTAGAGATCGATCCCTTTGTACTTGAGAAGATTCTTCTTCATCTTGTTGCACATTTTCTTCATCCTCGTGTTGATCTTCAACATCTTTAGGATTTTTCTTGTTTTGATTTTGAATGCTCATTTACTCAAAAGGAATATCCAAACCTACATCATTAACAATATCTTTCTCTAGACCGAGAGGATTAGATTCATCAAATGTTACATGGATAGATTCTTCAACTATTAAAGTTTGCTAGTCGATGAATATCCAAGAAAGATTCCAATATCAAACTTTGAATCAAATTTTTCCAAATTTACTTTGGTGTTTAAGATAAAACATTTACAACCAAACTCTTTAAATAAATGATATTGAAAACTCTATTTTTCAAAGTTCATATAGTGTTTTGGTTTTCTTTCAACTAACCAAGATTATATTCACAATATAGTAAGCCGTGTTAACGACTTCCGCTAAAAAATATTTTGGTAAACTATTTTCGTTTAGTATAGTCCAAGCCATTTCTTGCAATGTGAGATTCTTCCTTTTACTACACTATTTTGTTGAGGAGTTCTAGTAACTGAGAAACTATGTTCATAACCATAAGTTTTGCAAAAATCATCAAAAGCAATATTGTCAAGATTCTCCACCATGATCACTCCAAATTGTAATAATAGTGTACCCCTTTTCATTTTTGAATTTTTTACAAAAAATGATTAAATACATTCAAAGCTTTATCCTTTAGATTCAAAAATAGGACTAAGTAAATTTAGAAAAGTTATCAACAATGACGAAAACATAATGTTTCCCACTTAAGCTTGCAATTCTAGATGGTCAAAAAAGATCCACATGGATAAGTTATAAAATCTTGTAGTTGAAGAATATTGTTTTTATTTGAAAGATTTCTTCACTTGTTTTCCAAAATGACATGCATCATAAATTTCTTTTTTCTCAAATTTCAAATTTGGCAAACCATAAATAAAACAATTTTTGGAAAATTTGAAAGAAGGTCCATGCAAACATAACATAATCTTCTATTCTACAGCCAAGTACCATCTATTAAACTTGATAAATATTTTTTTTTACTTTCAAATTCAATGTTTATTACATAAACATCTTTATTTCGGCTTCCTGTTACCTCTTTTGATGTAGCATCCTCAATAAAGTATTTAAAAGAATCAAATTTGATACGATAACATTTTTCACTAAATGCTAAGCAAGTATATTTGAGGTTATTAACTTAATAGAACACTTTCAACAGAGGGAAATGAATAATTACCAATATTTTCAATGTCAATGATTTTTCCTTTTGTTATTGTCCCTAAACTTAAAACACCACCATCATTCTTTTTGAAGTTTGGTAACAAAGTTTGATTTTCGACTATGTGCTTTGAGCACCCACTTTCTAGAACCATTTGCTTTTTATTTTCTTTGGTACTTGTAAAAATAACTCAATTTTTGCTCTTTGACACCCACACAACCTTGGGTTCTTGGTACTTAGTGCTAGTGGACTTTTGAATCCACTTGTAGTTGTCCTTAAAGTTTAACCTCTTTTTTATTGAACAATTAAAAGTTGCATGCCCATTTCTATTGCCAAAAATAAAAAAATAAAAAAAAAAATTCATGTGACATTTGAAATAGGGGGACTAACAAAAAAAATTTCAAGAGACTTCTATTTTAAAACACCTCCTCTTTTGTTTTTGTTTTTGTTTTTTTTCTTTTCAAAAACACATTTTTGTTTACCGAGCACTAAATCAAAATTTTTATTGACTTGACTAAATTTGTGAACAACTTGAGTCAAATCTAAAAAAAAACTAAAAAAATTTAAAGAAGAATTCTCTTTAATTAAATAATTGTAATTGGCCTTTTCTTTCTCAAAATTCTTTTGACCTTTCAAAAGTTAAGTTTCTCAAATTCTTCTAGAATCTCATCATAAGAGGTAGATAATTCATCATATGAATAATTTTGATTTGAATTTACCTCATTTTCGATAGCCATGAAACACATGTCGATAATTTCCTCTTGACTTTCATCTTTTTCATGGTCATCACCATCACTGTCATCCCATGTTGATTGACTTGCTTTCCTTTTTATAAATAATTTTTTGTTTGGACATTCAGTTTTCTTTTGATTAGGTTTGTTACAATTATAGCAAACAATCTTATCACTATTCTCTTCACCATTTTTTTCTCTTTTGCAATCACTGATTGTTGCGAAGACCCCTCCAATTTTTGACAAGAAAAACTAGGTCATCAAATTCTTCATCATTCATATTTTCACTTGAATTGTTTTCATCAATCACCGACTTTAAAGCAATTTGGTGCTTTTCATCTTCTTTGGTTTTCATTATTTTCTCCTTTGTCTCGATATGATTTAGCTTATATGTCATCAATGTTCCATATAACTCTTCCAATAGATATGTGTTGATATCTTCGGTATTTTTTATCAACATTTTTAACGAGCTTTAGTCTTTTGAGAGTGACCTAAAATTTTTATTTATAAGCTCACCATTAGTAAATTTACAATCAAAGCATTTAAGGATATTAAAAACATTGACGGAGTGAGTAATCATAACAACAATATGTTCGTTTTGTTTCATAAAGAAATTTTCAAATTCCTGAACCAAAAGGTTTATCTTGGATTATTTTACTTTGCTAGTGCCCAATTGGGCAACTTCTAACGCATACCAAATATCAAAAATAGAATCACATGTGCTAATACGATTAAATCCATTTCTATCTAAAGTACAATAAAGTATATTTTTGGCTCTAACGGTCAATGATAACTTTCTTTTATCTTTACCATCGTACTCCTCTTTAGTTTTGGAATTATTTGATCCGGTTTACCAACCACATTAATAACCTTTTTAGGTACATAGGGACTAAATTCAATAATTTCCCAAACATTATAATCTGTTGATTGAACGTAAATCATCATTCAAACTTTTCAATAATTATAATGTGTACCATTAAAGAAGGGATGACAATTTGTAGAATATCTCTCTAGATTTGGAAAATTGTGGTTGGCCATTACTTAAAATTGTTAAAACACCAAATTCAAAATGAGCACATTGCTTTGATACCAATTGATACTCCAACAATAACTAATCAAGAAGGAAGGTAAATTGGATTTAAACCATTTTCGAAAAATTAATATAAATTCAAGGAAGTAAAGACTAAATAGATTAATTCAAATAATTAGCGTAAATATAAAAGCGATTAGTAAAAGGGAAGAGAGGTGCAAACGATATAATTGAGGATGTTCGATCTAAAACAATGATCTATGTCCTCCGTTATCAAGCTCTCTAGAATGCACAAATCCTTTTCATTATATTAACTTATGGTGCAATGCAACAATTTAAAACACTTTCGGTGACTTACAAACAAGTAGCACCAATCTTTATACAATATTGAATTTTATAGTACCTCAATATAACCCACACTAGTTAAATTTACGAGGCCTACAAGTATAACAAAATAAATTTACAATGAACTCCTCTCTTGATAAATGATACAGATGAATTAAGCATTAAGAGAGGCTAACAATTCAATAAATAGCAACAAATGATAGCTCAAGTGTTAGATGATCCACAAGTATAACAAAATAATTTTACAATGAACTCCTCTCTTGATAAATGATACAAATGAATTAAGCATTAAGAGAGACTAACACTTCAATGAATAGTAACAAATGATAGCTTAAATGTTAGATGAAAACTTTGATGAATATGATAATTAAAAGTTTGATTATATAAGTCAAAGTTATTTTCAAAGAGAAGATGAAGAGGAAATATGTTTCATGTAAGTTCAAAAATTTTCTCAAAATATCTCTCTTTTAATGAATAATAATAGTTAAGTATCAACAGATAGATGATAAACTTTGATGAAAATTATGATTTTACAAGTTTGATTCAATTAATCAAAGTTTTAATATAGATAAGTGGAAGAAATATATGTAATATAAGGTCAAAAATTTTCTTCAAACTTTATCTCTCTTTTATGAATGATAGAAATAAGTTTACAAAAAGAGAATTGAATTTTGATGAAGATGATAAAAAAAGTTTGAATCAATCAAAGGTTTTGATATGAAGAAATAAATGAAGTGAGTGCAATGTAGCCACAAAGAATTCTCTCAAAATATACCTGACTTAATGCTCTTAAAAAACCTTGTGAAAAAAATGGAAAGAGTGAGGGTATTCATAGAGTTTTTTTTTTTTTAAAAAAAAAGAACTTTTGAATCCGACAACCAACTGGACGTCCACCTTTGTGTCCTAAAAATGAAAAAAATCAAGGTATTAATACATTAACATTTCATATAAGAAAGTATAATCTTTGACGTTCCTTTGAAGTTTGGCTCTTAGGCCCTCATCTTGATCTTTCTTTAATGTTGTCTTTCAAGCTCTTGTCTTGAATGCTTGGATGACTTGATGACTTCAATCTTGACGTTTATTGTGAGTTCGATTTGATAGTCTAGATATTGATCTTTTGACGATGATCGATCAATTTAATATTGAATGCTTTGAAACAAATAATCACACATTCTAGTAAAACACGAGAACTTCTGATGAATCACAATTTATTTCAAACACCTTTTCAAAATATGGAAATGCCAAAACATGAGCCTCTGTCATCCTTTGCTTGACCAACTAAAAATTGGTATTTGCATCCTCAGATCGCTGGAAAGAATGTCCCTGAGGCATTCTGTGATTGGGGCAATCAGAGTGCTGAAGTTTCTGATGAACCGACGGTAGAAGGACGCCAATCTATGGAAGCTTCTGACATCGTGTAAGGTCTTTGGCGTGGGCTATTCCAAGATTGCATCTATTTTTGATTGATCTGCATGAACACCACTAGTAGACACAATGAAACCAAGAAAAGTTATCGAAGTGGTGAAGAAAGAACACTTATTCTAATAAATAAAAAGGCGCTTCATTCTTAGTATATCAAAAATAGCACGGAGGTGATCAAAGTGTGATGCACACGTCGGACTATAAATGAGGATGTCGCCAAAGTAGACTGATAAGTGTGTTTTTATACACTTGTGATTGGGGCAATCAGAGTGCTGAAATTCCTAATGGACCGACGGTAGAAGGATGCCAATCCATAGAAACTTCTGACACCGTGCAAGGTTTTTGGCTTGGACCGTGCCAAGATTGCATCTATTTTTTATCAATTTGCATGAATACCATCAGTAAACACAATAAAATCAAGAAAAATAACAGAAGTGGTGAAGATAAAACACTTCTTTTGATTAATGAACAGACGCTTGTCCTCAACATATCAAAAACAACATGGAGGTGATCAAAGTGTGATGCCTATGTTGAACTATAAATGAGGATGTCGTCAAAGTAGACTACTACGAACTTTCCCATGAAAGGTTGTAAAACCTGATACATAAATCTCATAAAGGTGCTGGGTGCATTGGATAGTCCAAAAGGCATGACCATCCACTTATGCAACAGTGGACACTACGTTCTCACAACTACCACTGTCAATGATCAATTTGCAGACCTTATCGGCTATTGTGTAGGTTGTGTGAAAGATGTTGGTTCTCAACCACTCGTCCCCTAAGTCACCTTTAGGAGTCAATAGACCCTTGCGCATGACTAGAGTCTCATGGCAGTCCCCATACAACACATCTCTCTCTTCATCATCGTCATATACGGGTTCTCCAACCTCCTCAGTTTTGTCTACTACATCCTCCTCAATTAAGAGATTTTTACTTGTTCGACTAGCTAGTTTCTTGCAATCAGTTGCTCTATCTCCCTATTCACTGCATTTGAAACACCTAATACCCGAATTAGAATTATCTCGCGGTGGCTGTTGAGTAGGACAGGGTGTTTGAGGGCGAATTTGGTTGACTACCTTCACTTATGATCATTGGTCTCTTGTTCTGTTGCTTTTCCACGGTAAGTACACACTGGTATGCTTCAGAAATGGTCCACAACCAATGAAGACTGAAGACATCATGTTCGGGCTGTCGTAATCCTCCTAAGTACCATGCCACCATATGTTTTTCCATCTCAGATAGATCATTACATGCTATCAATTGATAGAACTTCTCCGTATAGTCATCAACCGATCTCGTGCCTTGTCTTAGAGAATGAAGCTGTTTAAACAAGGTTTGGGTGTAGCCGGAAGGAAGGAAGTGGCCTTTCATCTTCTCCCAATCAGTGATCTTAGCCTTACCCTGCCTATTTCGTGGACGCCTCAACTGTTCCCACCATGCATTTGCTCTGTCCTTGAGCTTGATGACGACCAACTTTACTTTAATACGATCTAGAAATTTCTTATATTAAAAAAAATGTTCAACTTCATTCAACCATTCAACAAATCCTTTGACCTGTAATGTACCAGAAAACTCGAGAAGATCCACTCTAAAATCGAAGTCTACATGACAATCTTCTCGACCATAGTGCTCCCAGACTCGAGCATGATTGTGATACGAGTTTTCGAAACTGGTGTCGGAATCATGACCCTCCAGTTTACGATCCCCGAAATCTTGAGCCGCTAGACCCTGAGTTAACTCGACAACTTGCCTTTGTAAATCTTCAATCGTCACATCTTGAACGTTGCGATCACGGTGTGGGACTTCCTCATTTGGAACCTACCTACGACGACCATGACCATAACCACCAACCATGGTAGTACCTATGAAATCTCATCCCAGGAAGATACCGACGCTCCGATACCAACTGAGGCTGGACAAAATAGTGATTAGTCTGCAGGCTGAAATTTAGCAGATAATTAACAGAGAAGAACGAAAGAGAAAATGCCAAGAAAACGAGAAATATCTTTATTATTCATTCAATATTCGAAAATAACCTACAAGCCGGGTTATATAGCTAAAAAATCATAATTATCAGAATTTTACTAAAAATAGAAAAATTCC
>CAIGRH010254967.1:0-10168 GCA_903798295.1 Fraxinus nigra | reverse complement strand
TAGGATCTTGGATCGTGGGACATGATATGATTATCTCTTAACTGCTTTTGGTAACCGTTGCTTAAAATGAAAGAGGTCTAGGCCCCGAGTGTTCCGAAAGCTTGGGCGATAAACAACATCGTTGCCTTGAATATTAATAAAACACTGGACTCGCTCAGGGTTTGAGCGTTTTGTAGATTTGGGCGATGATGTGCCTCCATTGCACAACTCTGCTTTGGGCCTTTTATATGGTTTTCCTTAGATCTATTTTTCAAATTTCTTATTTGGGGTTTCACTTCTTGGGTTATCTAATTAGACCGTACGTTTTTATGTGTCAAAACATACAAGTCATTAACACGTAATTCACCAACTTGAAAATGGTTAAACATGCAAGAATGGTGTATCTTCAACTATGATGAAATAATATAACTTATATGTATATCGTTCTTCCATGTCGTACTTTAGTGTGTGTACATATGTAGCGTAGGTCTTTTAGTGATATCTCTCCATACATTTTTACAAACAATATGCGAATTAATATGTACTACAACTTTTTTAACTGAACTAAACTGAGACCGTGTGGCTGAAAAGATGTCTTATCTTAAAAATTATTCATTTTCCTGCTTTTAAATGATCTATCAATTATTTTTATGGACGGCTTGTGATGTGTACAATTTTGAAGGAGTGTTATTTCCCAATTTGATGGATTTTAGATTTGAACTCCTTGAGAAATCTTTGACTAATTGTCGTGTGCCACCATGCAATTGTAATGCCTGATCAATGTGAAATTTTGCATATACAACATGAGTAGTCTGCCATTTAATTGTATTAGTAAATAAACATTTTTGAACTTTTTGTGTAAGAAAATAATTTATACGTCGCCGAAATGGTAAAAGGGAAAAATACATCACTATCAAACTTTAATGATACACTTCCAAACTCAATAAATTTGAGAATTTTTCTTTTTCAAAAATCACGCGTTATTAATTAAATAGGTTAAGATTGCGTAGAATATAATTTATGGTTATAATTACGTTCTAGTCACAAATTACAGAACGTTACAGTCATCAAGACACAAAATGTGGATTACAAAGAACGCGTTTTATTGGTCAAAACTTATTTATCGATTATAAATTATAAAATTAACTGATCACAATTACCTGATTAATTGGTCATTTCATTTCCCCACCTCACTCCACCAACCCCACTACCGTTGGCACCACTCAAATCGTCATCGTCGCCCCATATTTGAACCCACCTTGACATTGACAAACGACTATTTTTTCCATTAATTTTCCTTTCCTTTAATGCCCATAATTTGGAAGTTCAATTGATGGAATTGCCCTCCACGTAATCGAAGACATTTTAATGCAATTACACCAACAAGACAGTTTCATCAATCGAACAAAAAGGTCGAATTCAATTACACTGTTGGTGAGGGTTGTCGCAGTGGAGACGGAGCATCGTGAAATATTTAGCCCTTGTTTGAGATTCATTTTTGGAGGAAATGTATTTTAAAATTGTGATTTTTTGGCGAACGTGTAATTAAAAAATAGGGAAAAAGTTTTGGGGTTACATGTAAAATTATTTTATTGAAAAATGTGTGGTTGAAAATGAATTTTGAGAAAAATTATGATCAAACAGGAACTTAATACACTTTCGGCCTCTCTTTCGAAAATATAAAAAGTGATTTTTTAATTTCAGGAACATACAAGGGCTTATTAACAAATTATTACTATTTTTCAATTGATCTTTGATTCATCAAATACTTATATATGTAATAAACACAAGAAAGATCATCTTTTGAGACATTGGAGTTTTTAAAGGGGTAGAAGTGTTTGTTACATAGCTATCATTAGTGATCTTTCGAAGCATTGGTATTCATAATATTTGATATTTAATTTTGTTATTCTCAATCACCATAACACTCTTATTATCATAATTTTTTTTTGTTCTCTTGATTTCCTCCCCATGAATCGATCTAGGGCTCCCGAGAATTATTACTTTTGGATAATCTACTTGAATCGTGACAATATACAGTTTGCCAAACAAATAAATAAAGATGCTAGATTGCATTTTCTTGTTGAAATGTTGGATGTGAAATTGCAGGGCAAGTGCGAGATGAGAAATTTCTCTATCTTTTTGCATGCGCTTTGCTCGCTCTTCTATAATTTTTCAGTAATCAAAGCACTACAATTTTCACAAATGAACCTAACTTGTTTGTTTCGGAAGTGACAAACTATGTTTGGGCTTCGACGAGCTAGAGCGAATATAGATTGTGACGAGGTATGATATGACAATATAAATATAGACAAAAACAATCTATAAGGACTTACTTTGCTATAAATATGAAAATTAACAAAAACTTTACTGTCAGTATTGTAGATTCCGGGAGTCATAACACAATACAAATAAAATGGTCAGGCTATAAAATTACTATGCCAACGGAAGATGACGAATCTCTTCCTTTCTTTCGCACGTGCCTCTACAACTTTCGAAATTGCAATTTCTATAAATTACCTAACTTTTTATTTGTTTCGCAAGCGATAAAGTGCACCTAAGTTTTGACGGGTACAACAAATCTAGTCTGTGTTGGGAGTTGACACAACAGAAAGAGATACTGAATTTTTGTTTTCTTTCCTATTCTTTTATATTTCTATGGTAAAATTATTCATTTTTATTCATTTTATCCTTATAAAACATTGATCTATGCGCCTTTCACATGCTTGCTTAAGGCCAATCTAGACAATAAGGACCGATTTTGGATAATGATATCTAACATTAATAGTGTTGAACACTAATCTATGTGTCAACATATCATATGTCTTAATAAACGATGTATAAATCTTTGTGTTTAATTGAACTCATAATTAATGGTACAAGTGCTATCACATATATCGTGTTAAATATCGGTGGTGTTGAATAACATTATTCACCGTTTTTGCTATAAAATGAAAATTAGCAGAACTTTATTGTCAATATTTAAAGATAGAGGACTTATCCGCACAAAATGCATAGGCTGCGACATCTGCTTCAATTTTCCTTGAAGGCTTAACTTTACAAGTAACGCAGAATTCACTCGTTCTTCCCCCTTTCACCATCTTACTTCGATCGTGCTTCCATACTGACTATTCCTCTCCTCTCTTTGCCCGTTTGTCCAGGGATCCCCATTTCCAAGTAAAATCCTTGCCTATCCGTTTCCCCCTCGTCGAATAAATATTCTTGATTTGAGCCTTGGGATTTAATTTTTACCCAAAGTTATTTTTCCTTTAGGTTACATCTGTATTTTGTATGCAGTATATTTATTTATTGAATTTGTATTCTCGTAGAAAATTTATAGAATTGCTTTAGTTGAACTCATTTTTTATGATTAATGGTTTGGGTAAAGGTAGATTTTGGTGACACGACAAAGTAACAATTTTTGGAAGTAATTTTCCCGATCGAATAAGATATTTAAAGAAGAATATAGAATGTTTACATTCACTTACAAGAGAGGGGGTAGGAATGTTGAGGAGGGTGCAGGGTGGTTTAAGAGTTATTTTTAGATGGAGTGGACCAGGGGGAGGTCCCATTCCTTCCCAACGATCCAACCCTGAGAACGTAGAGTAGCTGATACAATTATGCATGATTTTATATTTTTACGATTGTTTTGTTTATTCTGAACTCAATAAAGAGAGATAAAATATGTGATTGCCTTTGATATTCCCAAGTTCCAACAGAGTATAGGCGCTTGGAAATGTTGCAAAGCTAGAATTCCAAATGCTGAAGTATAACTAAATTTAAAGGAAATTAAGTCAGTTCTATTTTATAATAGGTAAATAGATAATGAAAAAGAATAAAAAGTTCACAAATTTGAGTTCCGTCTCATGTATGCTGAGTGATATTTTTCTTTTGCTACCAATATACTGAAGAGAAAAACTTTCTTAGCTTTTTTATTTCTCCACAGGTCTAGCAGTCTAAATCTACCTTCCTCCCCATCCAGGAAATTACTGAGAATTGGAATTTAAGCAGCAGAAGTAAGATGTCAAGGTCTTACATTGGTGGGAAAGTAGTGGACAGTGTCGATTTTTTGCAGAAGAGGCAATGGGCATGGCGTTTGGATTTGTGGCCGTTTGCTATTATTTATGGTGTGTGGCTGGCGGCTATAGTCCCTAGCTTGGATGCTGGGGATGCCTTTATAGTTCTGGGCAGCCTTGTAGCTATACACATTCTCGTTTTCCTGTTCACTGTTTGGTCTGTGGACTTCAAATGCTTTGTTCAATACTCCAAGGTTCACTTCACGTCCTAAAAATTACCGACTTCTCATATTTTCATTCTCTTACTTTTTTCTAGCATTTAATTTGTCATTATTGGTTTAAAAGATCTCTATTTGTCTGAATTTTTAAAAAAATTGCTTGAAACTTGAGTAATTGTGAGTTGTGACCGAAAGTATATGAACAAAGCCTTGCACTAGATCTAGGATTCTAGGCTCGAGTTCCATTGATTCATTTTGCATTTGAATTTCATGTTTTCTTTAGGAATTGAACAGTGTGGCTCTTACACCTCATTTTGGGTCCACTGGCACAGTCTGAAGATTGATCTAATTAAATAATTAATTTATGTATTTTCTCATCTCTCTAATTCTTAAGCAAGATCTTGTAACTAAACTTGTGTAGTTTCTCTTCCAATATTCCATGCTCCTGGATTTATTAATCAAATTTTCATGTTTTACATGTCTGTAAATATTAACATTCTTAGTATTTTTAATGTTTATACAAGCATCATGATCAGGGGCGTATGTAGCCCAGGCCTTCCCCAGCCCATATATAAAATTAAGAGTAAATTGTAATTTTTTGGCCCAAATATTTGCGTTAGTCCAACTCTAGCTTGAGTCCCAATCCAAGCCCAATGCCCAATTAGCCAATTTTTTTTTTAAAAGACTCTACAATTATTAAATATTCTTTTTATGATATTCATGCAACATGAATAGCTTATTACCAAATTAGTGATTTTATTTAATGCGCGTTTAACTAAATTTACTTATGATTATATAAGTAAATTTCATAATAAACAATTTGTATTGATAGAGCTAAAAATAAATAAATTATTTTAATAGTAAGAGACACTACATATTTGGCTAAGCTTAAAAGTAATTAATTTTTTTGTTTCCACGCATGTTTTAATATATTACCTAATAAGAAAAAATTATTTATTTTGACCATGAAATAAATGTTATGATCAAAATAAATAACTTGCTCTAGATTTGATCTCATCAATAAAAAGAATATGTGTTAAACTTATTTAATTATAAACTAATTTGATTATAAATATATTCTTGAAGCTGGGTCAAACATTAACGTGAATTAAATCCAATTTCTTTGGACTCTCAGAATTCTTGTTCGGTTTTTGGATGGGATTCCTCACTAACTATGGAATGTGGTGGTATAGAAGACCGATCCCCGCACCAAATATTATTTTGAGAACAGTAACATATAATGTTTCATTGAGTTTCATACACTCTTTGTCGTGAATGTTACGAGCTTAATCTCGTAAAATCGATCTCTTGTAGCGTGAGTTCATTCATAATTTTTTATTTTTTTTTAAATTTGAGCCCATCCTAATATCATTTTTTGGCTCTGCCTCTGATTGTGATGCAATGATTCACAGTGGAGTCAGTGAATTGAGCATCATAATTTCCTATCAAGGAGGTATCTTAGCCTCTCAAAAGCACACCTCACTAATACATATTGCTACCTGCATACAATGTTACATGCTGCAGGAATTACATGACAAAATAATTTAGGACATTCCATCTTTAAAATGGCTGCTGATATGTTCCGACATATCAGAGTGCTTCTTATATGAAAGCTGATACTTTGGAATGTGCTTGTTAATTATTAATGTAACAGACTAATGTCTTGATGATTTTATGTTCTTTTTCTGATTGTGTTTGTGCACATGTAACATGATTTACTATTTAGTCTTTGGCTGAAAATATATAGCATTCTGCTTTAAATATATCATTAAATAAATATGTTTTGATCGCTTTATTGGCAGGTTAATGATATACACCACGCAGATACATGCAAAGTTACTCCAGCTAAATTCTGTGGCTCTAAGGAAATTGTTCCCCTTCACTTTCGGAAGGTTGGATACTTGATAGCTCCCTCCCTCTCTCTCTCTGCATGCATGCGTGTGCTTACTTTCCATACCAGTTCATACTGAATAATAATAATGATTTTGCATGCCTATATAAGTAAATATGTCAATAGTTGAATGGAAGCTCGTAAAATAGTTGACTGTAATTGTATCATATAGGTCTCACACTGTTCCTATACACGCACAGTTTTAGGCACATATATGCATACATCTACGTCGAACAAAGATGTTTGTACATGTGCGAATTGTACTTGATGGCATTGAGGCCTGAGGGCGTGGTTGCAAGTTTGATGTACCTGCTATCTTGTTGTTTGAGAAGCAATTAAAAAATTCAATTGATTGAAGGTACTTATTCATCTAGTCCTCGTGGCCAAAAAATATAGAAACAAGCAATTGGATTACCAACATGACAAAAATACAGAAAATGGTAACCATCTAACCATTCACTTTTCTCATCTCCTGTTTGCATAGGTCCCAGAGCACCTAATTGTGTGCTTAATCAGTGTAGGGTGAGGGTAATTGTGAAGCATATAGTTCCTTCTCAGACCCAACAACATATTCTCACAAGTGTGAACTGCACTTAGTTAAGATCTTCTCCAACATGAGCCTGTTTCCTGGGGCTTGGTGAACAATTCAAGTAATGTTGGCTTGATCTATCAAGAAATAACAAACAAACAAATAAAATAAAGCCTACAGAAGACTTTGGTTTTACAGTTTATATGCCAAATATCTCCAGTTATAGAAATTTTTGTTCACGATAAATATGTTGCTCTTTTTTACATCATGGGTATCTTAGATTTCAATCTTATCATTTCTGGATTCTACCTTCACAAATTTTGTTAGAACCTCCACTAGAAGTTTTCCTTGAACTATACTCTTCATGAAAAGATAAATTAAATATGAATAAAAATGTGGTAATTTTTGCCCAGATTATTATCTCAATTTAACTTATTTGTTTCCACAGTTGGCAGGTTCATCAAATTCAGTAGACGTGGAAGAGATTTATTTTGATTTCAGGAAGCAAAGGTTCATCTATTCAAAAGAGAAAAATACCTTTTGCAAACTTCCTTATCCTTCAAAAGAATCAATTGGGTATTATATAAAAAATACTGGCTATGGCACTGAAGCTAAAGTTGTTGCTGCTGCTGAGAAATGGGGAAGGAATGTGTAGGTTTCGCCTCTTATCATCATCATCAATTATAATGTTGATGACTGTCATGTCGATTTGAAAAAAATTCATCTGTGAGAATGGAGATATTAGATATCAATTCCATCAATTTCCTCAAGCCTTCCTAGGAAAAAAAAAATGCAAAAACATTTAATCTCTTTCCCAACGCCAGGTTTCCATATTTCCTGTCTTTCAAATGGAAACCATCATTTTGTATGGTTGCTTGATTTACAAAAGAGTCACGTTCTTTATAATATAATACACTCCAGATAAATTAGAAGTTGGACCTGCCTCTCTCTTTCTTTGATCAATTATATTAGGAGCCTCATCTGCTTATATTTGAATCTGCTCAAGCGTTATTCATTTTTCTAAGTTGAGCACACTAATGTTGCAAATTATATACTAGCTTTAATTGACTGAAATTAGTTGTGCAATTCGGCAGTTAATATTGGTGCTGTCTTCTTGTACATGGCCATTGACAACTTCAAATTTTTGTCTGTGGATGTGATGCACTATGAAATTATGTTGAAATTAGTTGATTTTTGTGTTCATCGTAACAACATCTTATTTACTCAGTATTCTAAATAAAATATATGTTTATTAGAATTATTTAGTGGTATCTTTGCATATTATAATTATGTAGCGATATCCATGTTTTGTAATTACTTCGTTGAAACATATATGTCCTTCCTGTAAATTAATGCTGCTTAGTGGTAATGGAGATACCGTGTGTTTCAATTGTAGTAGCTTTAGTCTGATATGTTGATCTTGATTATGTAGATTTGAATATCCTCAGCCGACATTCTCGAAATTGATGAAAGAGCAAATCATGGAACCATTTTTCGTATTTCAGGTTTGTTGTTATTCTGACTTGCTTTTTCATTTCATCTTGATATGTTTTGTTCAAAAATATGAGTTACACTGACACATTTCTGTATCTATACATTCTATTTCTATCTGTGCATTAAACTCCAAACTTCAATTCTGACCACCTCATTTAGGTCTTCTGTGTGGGGCTATGGTGCTTAGATGAGTACTGGTATTACAGTCTCTTCACCCTATTCATGTTGTTCATGTTTGAGTCTACTATGGCAAAAAGCCGTTTGAAGACCTTAACCGAGCTTAGACGTGTAAAAGTGGATAGCCAGACACTGATGGTGTATCGTTCTGGGAAGTATGTTATGCAAAAATGCGATTTGAACATTGTCTCTCATTTTATTTTTTCATGTTCTATTTTACGGAGGATTGAATTTTTGTGCACTGACTGTTTAAATTTGGAATTTAGGTGGGTGAAACTATCAGGGACTGAGCTTCTTCCTGGGGATGTTGTCTCAATTGGCCGTTCTACTAATCAGAGTGGAGAAGACAACTCTGTACCTGCAGATATGCTTATTTTAGCTGGGAGTGCTATCGTTAATGAAGCTATTTTAACTGGCGAGTCAACCCCTCAATGGAAGGTGGTATTCTATCTCTCATCTCTCTTTTTTTTCTTTTCATTTATTTGGGAATAAGTTTCCATCATTATCCACATGACTTATCAAGCTTGTGTTATTGGTCTTTTGATAAATCCCACCTGTCTTATTTCGATATGATATTTTCTTGATTACATCTTATTTTTTGTGGTATTTATATCTGTATCCATGGAATTAGATACCTGTATCTGGACAAACTTAGAACCTGCATTCACCGGGGTTAATATGGGGCATGCTCAAAATTGATATGCAGAATTGAAGTTGGTTTTGAATTGTGATTTATTCTGTTGATCACACATAATAAGCAAAGTATAATGCATGCTTTTGGCAAATTAGCAAGTAGCTTTTCCCCAGGTTCAAGACCTGGGTTAGATTTATGTGCTGCTTAATTTCTGCATATTAGGACCAATGAGGACCAAAAAAGACTTCGAACCAAGTCAATAGGCTTCTAAGAAAATGTTGCCTCCTTTATCTCTTGCCCCCAGGTGCCACAAAATGATTTTCTATATCTGCCTGAGCCTCATTTAGAGATTTTTGAGCACCGCATGTCAACTTCATCGAACCCTACCCAAGCGCTGTGTTTTCAATACTGCTTAAGCAAATCGGGAAAACTTATTTGTTGAAGAAAGTGCAACTGCAACTGAGTCTAATCTGGAACATCTTTGACGATGGTCATGATTTGGAAGCAGTTATTTGCTTTATTCTTATCTAGAATTCTCATTTCAAAGATCAAGCAATTTTCAGGTTTCAGTAATGGGTAGAGGAATTGAAGAGAAACTGTCACCTAGACGAGATAAAGCAAATGTTCTTTTTGGTGGTACAAAGATATTGCAGCACACACCGGATAAGGTGATGTTGTTCTCCATTGCCTTTCACATGGGTATCTAGAGACAAATTTTAACATTTCATCTTTTCCCTCGAGACAGACATTTCATTTGAAAACCCCTGATGGTGGCTGCCTAGCAGTTGTTCTACGAACTGGATTTGAAACGAGTCAAGGGAAACTGATGCGAACTATACTATTTTCTACTGAGAGAGTAACAATTTTTTTTTAATTGTTTTTGAATGATTTGATGCCAATTTATAGTATCTCTCCGTAATTTCTTTATGACGTTATGTTATATAGGTTACTGCTAACAGCTGGGAAAGTGGACTCTTTATTTTGTTCCTTGTAGTATTTGCTTTAATAGCTGCTGGATATGTTCTTAAGAAGGTAAAGATTCTGTATTTTATTAGGTTAAAATTTCAGATTTTCTCAGAATTCGTATTGGTTATGGTAACAAAATGTGATCTGATGTAGGGTCTAGAGGACCCAACAAGGAGTAAATACAAGCTATTTCTGAGTTGTTCATTAATCATTACCTCTGTGATTCCCCCTGAACTGCCAATGGAGCTATCAATAGCTGTTAAT
>CAIGRH010254930.1:0-17151 GCA_903798295.1 Fraxinus nigra | reverse complement strand
GGACCACAACCAATAAAATGGGCACACAGGATCTTTTGGGTGCTTTTCAATTTTTCAAATAAGTAAAAGGGGTACTCACTATAATTTGTCTCCTTTCCTTGATTTGAAGATAACTTAAGGCATACAAGAACCTCCATAGATGTTTGCATATAATATTTCAAGAGATAACGATAAACCTTTTATGGTATGGTTTATGTTAAGATTGGACAAAATTAAGTAAAAGGTTAGATAAAATGATACTTTTCAAATCGCTTCTACTAGTTTCTGATAATCAACTAGAAGAGTCCTAGAAAAGGTGGGTCCCTCGACTCCGGTCCCACTTCCGCTATGAGAATAAGTTAGCAGTTCATAGAGTGATTATCCATAAAAATTGTATGGAGCATATATGCAATACATAGGGTTGTCTATTACCGATTTTACCTTGACGTGGCAAGGAAACGATTAGATGTCCCAGGATTTCTTGAATTTTCGATGGGAATAAGGGAGGGGAGGGCAGGTTTAGCACATAAGGATGACCAATCAAAGATCCATGTGAACTTAATGTTTGAGGCCGAGCTCTTGCTCTTGTTGGTATAAGATCACTTTGCCTTCCATAGCACCTTGTCAACTTTTAAGATTACTCGATTTCTTCTTGATCAGGCATTAATCGGAACTTGATCAAAGCAGCTAACACGAAATGTAGTGGCATTAGCTATGTCAACGAGCCGAGCCGAGCCAATCCCGAGCCAAAAAAAAAATTTAACTATAGAGTTGGTGAGTAAAATCTGAAAGTGAAATCGACATGCTTAATTTAACTATAGAACTAACCGACCCAAATAGAAAATCAATCAAAACCAACCCGAGTCATTTCGAGTCAACCAGTTAATCAGGTCCACACATATGCTTACCCCTACTTCCAGGCTAACTGTCCATTGGGCTCTAGTTAGGGCGTTTTCCCAAGTGGACTCGGTTGCGATGGTCAATTTCTGCATTGGATGACAAAACCGTCACTGAACTATGACAAATGGTCATACTTTGTACTTACACGTAGAGCACATTCCCTTCATGGGTTTAAAGGGCTGTGGAGAACCACAAAATTGGGAGTTGATTTTCATCTATGCATTAAAATTTGACCATTCTAAAGTTATTAAAATTTGACCATTCTAAAGTTATTTTCTTGGCGTGAATGGAAGAATATTCTTGTATGTTGAAATTTGATTATAAATTTGTTTTAAGTATATCATGAATCACTAAAAATTTGGCACGAGCCAGCAAGCATAATTTAAATGGACCTTCTTCCCGCCCTTTTATTTACGTACATTTGTATCGTTTCTTCCATGGCATTAAACATTCATGACCCTTGGGTTTAAGATGAATCCTATACATATTAGTCATGCATTATGTAAGAAGTGTAAAAACAGACCGAGTTGTTCAAACTCAACACAACCTGATCTCGAATTGTGTAATCAAGTTGTTTAGCGAGACATGCCTTTTTTTTTTTAAATGAGTCAACAGGTACCAGGATCCCCATATTTTGGGCAAGGCAACGTCAAGTTGGTTGTTGGTCGAATTACACCGCTCATAAAAGCTATTAATTTGTAAGACATGAGTGAGGTTGTCTCAGTTGAGCTGGAAGTCGCGGTATGAAGGTTCGATTCATGTCTATGACAATGTTCGAAATTGAACTCTTTGTGGGCACCAGTATAGCTTTTGTACTCTAACCTGCTGAGACACATCTCACGATTTACCTCATCCACAATGCTCTAGGGACGGGACGGGACGGTGGGGGGCCCTCAAGGCTGGGGTTCTTAATTTGTAAGACCTACCAGAAGAAAACAAGTCTTGCTTAGAACTTTTATGGAGCAGTATTATAATATTACATGAAATTAAAGGGTGCCAAGAAAAGTAAGACGAGGGGTTTTGTCGATTTTGATGTTGTCAAATGGGTGTCTACTTGAATTGCATCTCCTTCTCTATAAAGCAAAAGACTGAGAATTTTCTAAAAGAACACACACATAAAGAACACCCATTTGAAGAAACTTTCCCCAGTCATGCACTACATGAATCTACATAAAGATGCACCTCAATAATAGAACACACGGTTGGAAAATTCTAACATATGGAGCCACACATGTAATATATTAAATGTGTGATGTTATTTGTCAAAGATTAGTCAATTAAAGTGATCCATTAAAATTGATTTTTGACAACGGGTTTTAGATTTCATGGAAATATAGTATAGTTATCGGAATGTTTGTTTTAAATTGATGAAGAGCCAATGCCAATTTGAAACAACTGAAAGATAATAACTGTATATTCAGTTATTATTATTTATCTTGGGGTCATAGTCCCCAATGGTGAACGTGGTTTTTAAAATAGAGAAAAATCAAGAGAAAGTTACGAATCACTTTGGAAGATCATAACACATTCAAGTATCTATCAAACATCTATGGATCAAAGTACACTTCCGCTTTTATTTTGTTGTTCTCATTGATTTCAACATGGTCGGTTTATATGTGTTAAAAGATTTGATAAATTAGGGCTTGATAAAGCATTTGGATTAATAATCTATTTTCTATTTTCTATAATAAATAACTATTAGTAAATAGTGGAAACTCGACGCGAAAATATCACAAAAATAGTTGTGCTATGCAAATACAACTTCTGACTTCACAAACTCGAACAATTCATTGGTGCTACTCGTGTTTTACATGCACCACTTAACTCATTTAATTATCTATTCGGTATTAGATAAATAACAAATTAAATCAATTATCATAAAATCGTATTCTCAATTCTTCCAAACTTTGTTGTTCATTCATACTAAAGGCACAATTAAAATCAACTAAATGTTAACTTATAGTTGGATATTATATATCCAAACAAACATCTTAGATTTGTATCCTTAATAATTGGACAAAACCATGCCACGCCAATTGTATCAATTGCTTTTTTCCACCAGTCATTTCTATAATCAAACAACTATAAAGATTCCTTTTACATTTAAAAGGCCGTAGCCTAATTAAATTCAATTAATATATCTATTTCCACCTTTTTGGCTTTGGCTTTACCCAAATGTGACATTTATAGGACCACAACCAATAAAATGGGCANGATATTATATATCCAAACAAACATCTTAGATTTGTATCCTTAATAATTGGACAAAACCATGCCACGCCAATTGTATCAATTGCTTTTTTCCACCAGTCATTTCTATAATCAAACAACTATAAAGATTCCTTTTACATTTAAAAGGCCGTAGCCTAATTAAATTCAATTAATATATCTATTTCCACCTTTTTGGCTTTGGCTTTACCCAAATGTGACATTTATAGGACCACAACCAATAAAATGGGCATAACAGGATCTTTTGGGCGCTTTTCAATTTTTCAAATAAGTAAAAGGGCTAATCACTATACTTTGTCTCCTTTCCTTGATTTGAAGATAACTTAAGGCATACAAGAACCTCCATACATGTTTGCATATAATATTTCAAGAGATAACGATAAACCTTTTATGGTATGGTTTATGTTAAGATTGGACAGAATTAAGAAAAACGTTAGATAAAATGATACTTTTCAAATCGCTTCTACTAGCTTCTGATAATCAACTAGAAGAGTCCTAGAAAAGGTGGGTCCCTCGACTCCGGTCCCACTTCCGCTGTGAGAATAAGTTAGCAGTTCATAGAGTGATTATCCATAGAAATTGTATGGAGCAAATATGCAATACATATGGTTGTCTATTTTACCTTGACGTGGCAAGGAAACAATTAGATGTCCCAGGTTTTCTTGAATTTTCGGTGGGAATAAGGGAGGGGAGGGCGGGTTTAGTAGATAAGGATGACCAATCAAAGATCCATGTGGACTCAATGTATGAGGCCGAGCTCTTGCTCTTGTTGGTATAAGATCACTTTGCCTTCCATAGCACCTTGTCAACTTTTAAGATTATTCGGTTTCTTCTTGATCAGGCATTAATCGGAACTTGATCAAAGCAACTAACACGAAATGTAGTGGTATTAGCTATGTCAACGAGCTGAGCCAATCTCGAGCCAAAAAAAAAAAGTTTGGGCTCGGCTCGAGCTTTTTTGGGCCCAAGTCAAGCCGAGCAAAGCCCAGCCAAAAAATAAGGCTCGCCATGGGTCTTAGCAGACAGAGCCGGCTCAGGTTTTTGTTTGTTTTTTTCGTTGTTTATGTAAAAGGCTGCCTAGGCGCTGCCCTTTAAAAAAATTTAATTAAAATTTTTTTTTTATGGGCGGGCTCGCCTGGGTCACCATCCGACTCGGGCTTGAGCCGACACCCCAAAATGGGGCTCGGTCCGAGTCCGAGTCCGAGTGGGGTCCGGCTCAAACTTTTTCTAGGCAGAGTTCGAACCGTCAAGTTTTTTTGTTTAATTTAATTTTTTTTAATGGGCGGGCTCGCCTGGGTCACCATCCGACCCGGGCTGGAGCCAACACCCCAAAATGGGGCTCGGTCCGAGTCCGAGCGGGGTCCGGCTCAAACTTTTTCTAGGCAGGGTTCATACCGTCGAATTTTTTTGTCATTCCTAAGTGGCATGCATCACAAGATATTTTCTCATGGTAAATGACAAAAAAAAAAAAAATAGAAAAATGACTCAAAAGATGGAAACACAAGTTGTCTTTGAGTCAAGAATCTATAACATTAAAATAGTTGATCCTGATCCCTTCACATCAATATTTCTTTAATTTTTTCAACAACTTTATTTGTCTCTATTTCATTGGCTAACTTCTCCATCTTGACCAAGAGAAAGCTGACTCATCCCTTTAAACCTTTATGTTTCAAGACCTAGAAAGTGGAAAACTTTTAAGTCGATAATTAATAAAGCACGATAATTTTCTTCAAAAAAAAATTTCTATAATAACACGAAATTAAACTATCTGATAATAATACAATATCATTTCTCATCTTTGCTAATCTAAGCGTTGCCAAGCAACAATTATTTCGATAGGTCGATTTCTAATTTGAATCAATTACATAAAACGAAGCAATAAATCATGGCCTAAAAAGATAAATTAATCCCCACGTACATGAATTATTTTCACGGCGGCTCACCAGACTACTCACATAGGATGAGCCCCGCCGTATATTAAAATAAAAATTATGCGCAGAACTCACTTGTGTGAGTGCCGTGTGAGTCGTCTGTCAAAATAATTCTAGAAAGATATTCACAAACGATTGATAGATAAATGATGTTACTTTTGGCCATGTGACTCAATGTGCATTTTCAGTGGACCAATCAAAGCAGAATAAATCTGAGAGAAGATTTCTTTTTCTATATAAAATATCAAATTGGCTAAATTGGCACTCCATTTTCAAACTAAAAATCTGGTAATATCATTGTCTTGGCATCATCATCTTTTTCATTTTTGAATTCGTGGCACGGTCATTACCAATAAAAGATGCTGCATTATTTTTTTTTTATTTTTATTTTTAAAATAATGGGTTCCAATCAAATTAAACAGCACGCAATCACTTAAAAGCTGCTTTTTTTGGGTGATATTTGACCTTCAGCATTTACATCCATCCTATAAATAATTTTAAAATTGTCTTTTAGTTAGGTCTGGATTAATATGATTAAACAATATTTACATTTATATATTTATATATTTTATGTTTAATATTATTTAGTTCCGCATATCGATACATTCATTTATTTAACTAATGTTTTAAACACGTCTCTCATCGAACTCATCCAAACAAGTTTTTTTCGTCTGACTTTGATGCCATATTTTAAAACTTTACATATGGACATGTTTGGCAAATAATTTTTTTGAAAGTAATATTATTACAAGAAGCAAAAGTAAAAGCAAAAGATCAGGATCTGGCCAAACGGGCCCATAATTAAGTACAAGATAAACTTGATGGTGCATTTACTATATATTAAAAAATAGTAGTATAATTGAAAAGCAAATTAGTTATATATCATCACTTCAACGTGTACCAATAGATATCAAAACTTTATTATGAAAAAATAATATATTTAATACATGATGGTGCATTTACTATATATTAATTGTTTTGTTTTGGACACAATAATAAAATGCCGATTAATTTGAGGATGACAAGTAATCTCTTTTTATTTGTCTTATTTCGTAACTAATATTAAATTTGTGATGATTAAATGAATTCATCTACTCAAGTTTAAACATGGTTGGTATGCAATCATAGTTTTAGCGAAGTCTTTACATAAGAAATAGCAATTTGGGAATTAGTAATTTTTCACTACTACCGGTGTCAAATTGGTGGATCACTCGATAAAAGTGGCCCATAAATCGAACATAACTTCCAGTGGACTGATTATCTAAAAAATCTGGATCAGTCTGGTTTAAATGATCGGACCCGTCGGTTAACCATTGGACCAATGTTAATATTACAAAAAAAAAAAATTTGAATTTGAATTTAAAGGTCCCGGAAAGTTTGCCAATCTTTAAAGAAGGTTGTCGATTCCGATTTGGGATGGTCCCGAGCTTAGGCACATATTTATGGGCCAGTGTTGGCCTGACTCTCGAACCTTCACAGGTCGATCATTTAAAAAGACCAGAACATGTTGATTTGTTTACATAAACGGGCATGTTTAATTATTACGCTCGTAAGGTTTGGTATTGCAATGGTGAAAGTAGTGGTAGAAACACATATTGAATCAGTCAACTAACACCACAAAAAATAATATTACTAAGTTCCCGTTTAATTTTTCATAGAAATTCCTCTTTCTTATGTGAAGTTTAGTGATAGTTTACTGAATAAAGAAAGACATATATTCATCAATTAGTATATAAATAAAGAGTGACATAGAATAATAAAAGTCTTTTGACCCCCACCCAAAATATCCACCTTTCAATTGATTCAATTGTCTTGTGGCTTGAATTGTTATCAAAAAGCAATCCATTATTTTTTCTTGAATCTTTCTCCCTCACCCATTTGTATTTGTTGAAGGACTTTATGATTAAAAAGTTGTGAGTTTCATAAAATATAAGGTTAAAAATTAATTGTTTGTTTTAAATTGAATTTTAATCTACTTTTTTAGTGGAACCAAACAAAGGCTTAGGACGTGTTCGGTGGAGATTAAAATCAGATTAGAATTGAAAAATTAGTCGTTATTGTTGACTTTTATTAGACGAGCGAGATCCAATAACGATTATATTTTCAATTTTAATTGGATTTTAAGCACGACCGAACACGTCTTTAATCAGGATGTCTACTAATTAATTTACACATATCGATGTTGACAAAATAAAATGTAATTTGTTGTTAAACATTCCACATTCCATCGCGGTCTATTTTCCAAAGATAACTTTGTCCTCTAACAGTATAAACTTTTAGATGATGAGATTCATTTTACGGCTTCTTCGTGGACATAGTTACTGGTTAGGCAATTTGGGTGAATTAGGAAATGTTCAGAAAAACCCAGAAAGTAAATATTATCCACCTAACTTCATAACAAAGAAAAGTACGACACATCTCACAGTTCCAGCCAGGCTTTTCATAAGCATAAAAAGGATCTTTCATCTAACCCACTCGTAGAAATACAAATATTATATACAATTTTTATGTAGGTATAGACCACACAGTCACGTATAGCAGAAGCTACAATATGGGTATACGGTATACATCTCTACTTTACAGCCACAGAAAACATATTCCCAGAATGTTCTTTTCCCAATATAAATAGTGAATATTAGTGCTAAATAGTTTTGCTGTGTATTCCAGCAAGTTGCACAGAAAGTGAAAGAGGAAGAGAGAAACTGTACACTTGTTGACCCAAAATAAAGGGAAAATGTGCGTTCAAGGTGCAGAGCAAGAGACGGAGGGAATGGAAAATCCCAAAAATGATGATGAATTAAGTATAAAGACTTTGTCTTTGCATTCTCAAGCTGATTTCGACACAGCCCAGAATGAGAATTGGGACAAGAGTTTATCGGCTTTTGAGAATGTTTCTATGAAAAATTCATTTCCAGTAAGTGGAAAATTATCCCTTTTTCTCTTCAATTCCTTGGGATATTTGTTTGAAATCATGTTTTATTTTGTAAGGCTGTGGGGTAATGTGTTGATTTTTGTTAGGGTTTGCCTTTATTTGATTAGTTCTGAATTTTCCTTCCCCTGTGAAGATTTTGTTTCCTCATCTGATTAATTTAGCTTCCAGGTATATAATTTGAAGGGTTGATTAGTGTTTAGGTTATTGTAATTTTGTTCAGATTATTCATAGCTTAATGGTCTCTGTATTTCGCTGTTTGTGATAAAAGGGTTGTTCAAGGTGATATATAGTAAACAAGATTTTTGGCTTATTTTTTGTTCTCGGTGCCCCCAATATTGTCCAATCCTCCCCGCTAAACATGCTATTGAAATTCAATGTTCCTAGCTTAGAAGGTTGAAGGGCTTAGCCTAGATGTTTGGGACTTTTGAGTTTTTGCTATTTTCTTTTAAAAGAGCTCAAATCTAAATATATTTTCCATTGGAGTTAGAGGAAAAATGTTTTTTTCTTTAAAAACTCATCTGTAGATGCCAAATCACAATATATTAGCAGACGTGAAAGGACATCTGGATATTTGATCTTGATTTGTAGAACTATCAAAAGAGTAAAAATTATGTGGAAGCTTTAAAGTCTACAAAGTAAAGAGTGGCACATATGCTTTGGCAAAAAAGTTCATATTTAATAGTGTCTATCATATAGAGTTTTGGGGTGTGCACGAACGGTGTAGGTAGTGAGGATGTAGATCCGCTAGTGGTGCACTATGTACTCGTGGAGATGAATCCAATTTAAATAGAAGAGGCACAGTGAAGAGATGTAATCCAAGTGCAAGTAAATTTATATATAGACTCTGTTTGAACCCATATCTATGGATCCCAACAGAAGAAATTATTCTACTCATCTTTTCTCCTTCTCAAATTTTCAGATTATGCATATAAAAACAAGGTTCCGTTTTTCAAAATTAAAAGAGATACTATAAATCTGCAGTGCTGGCACACCCATATCAAATTATCAGCCTTTTATCTGTGGTGTTCAAGTTGTTTTGTTCGGTGCACACTAGAAATAATGGGGTTCCATTGTATTCTAAAGGCATATTTGAATATCCAGAACACCACTGATTTGATGGGGGCAAATAAAATATTAAGGAAACGCCTATCTCTTGATTAATGTGCTCGCCAGTGTTATATCTATTGACTTTGAATAGTTTTCGATATTTGATAATTTTCCTTTTCCTCTCCTTTGGTACTGGTACTATTCTTGTACACTATAAGAAAATCATAGCTTGTTCTCCTTCGCTAACAATATCTTCTTTTATAGAAGAAGAAATTGATTTGTAGTAAGTTAAATTTGTCACCAGACCGCCCCATTTTGTTGCATGAATATGAGCTCTTTCTCTAACTGTTAACTTTTATCTGCTCTTGTCTCTCCAGCTGGAAAGCATTAGTGAAGATGTAGCCATTACAAACAGGAAACACATTGTGTTGAATAACTTCCTTCCCACCCTTCGGTCCGGGGAGTGGTCCGATATTGGAGGGCGGTTGGACATGGAAGACACACACATTTGTATTCCAGACTTAGCTATGAATTTTGGTAACAGTTTACATGGCGAGGAGGCTGTCTCCTTCTATGGTGTAAGTTCTTTAACCTTATTTTTTACATCAGTCTTTTGGCCAATTCACAACTAAATAATTATCAAGTATTTCCTAAAATATTCTGATGTCATTTTGTGTGAATTACCACTAAAAGAAAGAATTTTCAGCCATTTTGTTCAGTCTCTTTGCTGTTTGTTCATATGGCAGGTGTTTGATGGACATGGGGGAAAAGGTGCAGCCCAATTTGTACGTGACCACTTACCAAGAATCATTGTTGAGGATGTTGATTTTCCATTGGAACTTGAGAAAGTGGTCACAAGATCTTTTGTGGAGACAGACACTGCCTTTGCAAGATTTTGCTTGACTGAGTCTAATCTGTCCTCTGGCACAACTGCTCTCACTGCTATGATATTTGGGAGGTAAACACCTTTTATATGCTAGCAGCTTCTAGGTGTGCGTTGAACTAAAAATGTTGAGCATTATAGTTTTGGGCACGTCATTCCTTCTTATATATTGCATTTGCTGGAAATGTTGTTATCTATAGCTCGAGGTTGAATGTTCAATTATTTCTTGTACCTAACGTGGTGCAATTTTGAACAGATCATTACTTGTAGCGAATGCGGGAGATTGTAGGGCTGTATTGTCTCGCCGTGGAGAGGCTATAGAAATGTCAAAGGATCACAAGCCTTGTTGTATTAACGAAAGGGCACGGATAGAATCACTTGGAGGATTCATTGAAGGTGAGTATTTGAATGGGCGGTTAGGTGTGACTCGGGCATTAGGTAACTGGCATATTAAAGGACTGAAGGAGGGGGAAAACGGCGGACCATTAATTGCTGAGCCAGAACTTAAGTTGATGACCATAATGAAAGAAGACGAGTTCTTGATAATAGGCAGTGATGGAATATGGGAATTTTTTAGAAGCCAAAATGCAGTGGACTTCGCTAGGAGGAAACTCCAAGAACACAATAATGTGAAATTATGCTGCCAAGATATTGTGAATGAAGCCAAAAAACGAGGGGCTATGGACAATTTGACAGTTGTGATGGTTTGTTTTCACTCTGAGCCACCTCCTCCTGTCGTGGTGCAGAGACCTAGAGTTCGAAGGTGCATTTCTGCAGAGGGTCTTCAGAACCTTAAATTTCTACTTCAAGGTTAGAGGTATTTTCTTCCCTGTGATGGCCAAAATCAGCACCATCTACAGTAATTCTTATGATAACGATGATGATAATTGGATATTGTCATAACCTGTAAATATGTAATACGATAAGAATACGTTTTTCCTTTCGTAAAGCTCGATTTTGTTGTCAAGTGAATGAGCTGTCACAAAATAAAGCATGAGGCTATACTGTTGTTGTAAAATACAGAAGCACATTTGACGCACAAATTCTGGTCTCCTTTTTCTACTCACAATGCATAACGACTTTTAGGTTATTCTGGGCATTCTTCTTTTCGTAATAGTAAATGACAGTTGCCAAGATTATGAAACCAGTCACACTACACATTTTTGTAGGAATGGATTTGATTTGATTTTTTATTTGATTTTATTTTTTTGAGGACTTTTACTTATTGACACTTTTGAGTACACTAGTTCAATACCATGCTTCGACTGTCATTCTAGAAAGAACGTTAGAGCTTTCACATGAACATATTTTTTGACTTTTGTGGCATTCTAATAGGAAACCAAGAGTTGTTACTTTTTGTGACATTTGGTATACCCGACTAACCACGATGAAGAACTGACAAAATTTATCTGTTCTCTTCAATTGTCAGTTCTACATCTTCATTGCCTCACAGCACCACACTACAGTTATATTCCTCAAAGAAAGTACAGTAAGCTCAGAGCCTAGAGGTGACGAAAATTCGAAACAAAGAGAGATGGAAAATATACAATATAATTACATTTGTGAAACCTCAGTTTCAATATTTGAACATTTAAACTAGGCATTCACGGAATAAGCACCAAATAGAGAATAAAAGAAAAAGAGAAAATTACTGCTAAATGATAGCCTGTTCGGACAACAATGGCGTTCTTGAATTTATTTGAATACGAATAACCATTGGTCCTTCCACGCATACACTAACAAGAATCAGGAGAAAGCCAAAATAAATGCAATCCTTTATCACAAAGTGAAACAGCAAAGACCTAACCCGTGGATTATGGATTTTATTTTAGCAGTACTAAAACTGATAAGAACCAAAACGTTAAAACTTCAAATTATATACTCAGAAGGCTAGAAACTAAAGTGATCTGATGAGGAAACAAAATCTTGAATATGGACGACAATTCTGAACTAATAGAATCAATGGCACATACTATCCAGTGTCCATTGAGCTAAACTTGATGTAAAAAATCAGCATACTGTACAACTATAAGGAAAAATATATTCAACCATGTGGATCAAAAGGTACGTATTAGAAATATAAATTAAATTAAAATAAGTTCGTTTTTTGATTACTCTAGAATTTCAATGATTTACATCAAGTCTAAAAGAGAGGACAACTTAATTTTTTAAAATTTTATCTTCGATACACCTCTTCACATGCAGATAAAGATTCATTTCCTCGTTAAAGGTCCCCGCACATGCATAATTTATAAGTGCGTGACTTTGAAACCTAAACTCAATTTCCTACTCTCAGACGATCATTTTCCTTTATTACCTGTCCAGCCTGCCTAATTAAGCTGAAAATAGGGTCTGCTGTGCATGAAGTTTCATTCCATATCTACGGCATCAAGTTATCTTTGAATATGTTCCTAGGAAGACCATGGCTCATGAACAGGGGTTATGTCGTCCACGCTCCATAAGTGCTTGAAGTTCGTGCATGCCAAGTCATCACTGTCGCCGCCGAGGTTTTGACCAAACCAAAGGAAAGGGGGTTGAGGCAGAAGAACTTTTAGCCGNGGTCCCCGCACATGCATAATTTATAAGTGCGTGACTTTGAAACCTAAACTCAATTTCCTACTCTCAGACGATCATTTTCCTTTATTACCTGTCCAGCCTGCCTGATTAAGCTGAAAATAGGGTCTGCTGTGCATGAAGTTTCATTCCATATCTACGGCATCAAGTTATCTTTGAATATGTTCCTAGGAAGACCATGGCTCATGAACAGGGGTTATGTCGTCCACGCTCCATAAGTGCTTGAAGTTCGTGCATGCCTAGTCATCACTTTTGCACCAAAGGTTTTGAACAAACCAAAGGATAGGGGATTTGGCAGAAGAACTTTTACCCTAGCAAATTATTTAAAATCTTGTTTTTACTGAGGACATCCCACCACCTAACCCAAGATGCTCATCTTCAGGCCTTAACATTGATTGGACTGCTTTTTAGACCAGTTTCCTCACTAGCCAATTATACGTATATATTTCAGTTGTAACTCCATTTTTAGTTTTGCACCGTTAAGATCAGCACTGCTGTCTAAGATAAAAACAAAAACTTCTATTGTGAATTTGCATTTCTCCTGATAACTAGGTTCTATAGAATTCAACAGTACTACAGCTGGATCATCATCCACCAACAGAAAACAAACTACGAACTCATAAAATCAAATTTTACAACTCAGTTATTTATCCATGTCAAAAATATTTCGAACATGCAAACAGAACATATTTACTAAAAAGCCACTAAATTCACCTAGTCCATGTGTTATACACGTAGCAACAAATGTTACAACTACATACCTCGTTCTGGAAATGAGAGCAGAAAGAAGAGACTCCATAGTTCTGGAAATTATATTTGCAATTTAGTCTCTGAACTTTAAAAATTCTCCCTTTTTGCCAACTTTTTGTTCCTTTCTTCCCAATTCAATTTCAAGGAGTTTTACTTAACAAGCAATATATACAAGAGATTTAACTTTTGAATATTTGCAATTTAGTCTCTGAACTTTAAAAATTCTCCCTTTTTGCCAACTTTTTGTTCCTTTCAATTTCAGTCCAATTGTTTTATTTGTACCTTTATTGAACCTTTGTGTATATTTATTTGCACGTGTAGTGCTCGAAAAAACAATTTGTAAGCGTGAAGTTAGAAAAGGCTAGGAGAAAACAAATTGTTCCAGCAAATCCAGCGGAAACGGATTTCAAGTTCATAGTAGAATCACTCTAAAGAACACACTCCACTCCACATTTTAATCTGACAGTCACATTAGGCATAGAAGAACCATGCTTCCAAGCTTGAGAAGAATTCAGACCTAAACGGCAGCTGATTCAGGTCTCAGCTTGTATTCTACAACTATCCTAAACATTGAAGAAAGGATTATACTTAAAGCCCTTGTCAATACTACTACTAGTATTAATAGATGCACGAGTCATCTTTGAAGACGAGAAAGTTGCTTGCTCCTGAGGAGCAAAGAGATTTGGATGACAATTTTCATCGTCATCATCAAATGTGGTCCATCTTTTCGAGTTGTGCTTCTCCTTGGCTACTACACGGGAATTTCCCATCTCTCCGACATGCTCTTTGAATTCTTTTCTGACCACATCCAATACGACATCACCATATCGATCACACCATGATCTGAAATGAAAAGAAAGAATTTAGTGCAGCTGACAAAAACACAAGTATAGACTGTTTCTACAACAGCTTAAAACATAACTATTATTTTTTTCAAATTCATAAGTTCATCGGCTCAACATCAATTGTTTGAATCAAGAAATGAAGAAAAGTTACTTGGGGAAGAACTTTTTCAGGTCAGCCTTATCAACTGGAAGCCTAGTTGAGATTGCTTCAAGTTGATCATCTCTGTTGAGACATCAAGTAATGGTTAATTTATATGTAAATAGCTTGAACATAGCATATACAACTTCAAATTAATTAGCTATGAAACCTATATATGAAAATTCCAAAAGGTATCTGAAAGAAAAGAAACACTTACGACAGATGAAAATTTTGATTTTTTGCACCGAGTTCTGTTTGGATTCGTGACAGCTCTTTCTTTATATTCTCTCCTAAAACCTACAATTTTCATGAAGATTAGAAGCAGCAAATAGATCAGTTTCAAGCTCCAATAGAACCTAGTCAAAAAACGGTGATTAACAAAATTCAACAATTCACTTTTCAAGATAAAAATATAGAGAACCTTTGGTACAAATTAGTAAACAGTATTGTGCACGTGATAACAAACAAGATTTAATTTTTTTTTCTCTCAATCCAATCCAGTAATACCCCCCCGTCCAGAATATCAAACATGCCAATAGTGATGTGAGATACTGCTATACCTTATCGACAAAGAAATCTGTAGGTGCACCATCAGCATGCAATTTCCTCTTGATTTGCTTGGTGTCTGGTCCCTCTGCGGCCGGGTTCATGACGAGCCTACCAGTATAACTTTCACCATCTGACTTTTCACTGCGGGACAATGGAGTTGTTTCGTCCTCAGAATCATTTTTCTTCCATTTCTTGAATCCATCAAATCCCCATTGCTTCTTGCCAGATTTCATCTTTTCTTTTTCCTCTTGTTCAGGACCATGATGATCATTACCACCATTCACCCTTCCCTCTCTCTGAAACAGGGTCTTGAACGGTTTCTTTTTGGATTTGTCGCCACTGCTTCGCTTGTCACTATTTACAGAATCTGCTGGCAAGACCTCAGCCATGAGAATGGACTTTGTTTCACTCTCTTTCTCAGTGAAATTACTATTCCAGAAAGGATTTTCAGTAGAAAGTCCAACTTCATTCCTCATAAAGCTTGAGGTACTTACATTTTGATCAATTGGTAATGGCATCAAATTGTTATCATCCTTTTCTTCCTTCAACTTGCCATTTTTAATGGGTGATACAAAGCCAAATACAGATGCAGCTCCTTTAATTTGCTTTACTGTTGAACCCGGATAGGATTTTTTCTTCGACATTGAGCCCTCTTGACTAACCTTGCATTTCTCATCCTTCAAATCGATAACCGACCAGTCTTCATTTGAAGTCTCTTTCTGTGCCCCCACTATGACATCTTGTGCTTTAATCTCGGCTCCTTGAACTGCTAATCTCTGTAACAATGGCCGTTTCGATGCATGGTACTCATCCTCTGAAATGCATTTGGCATAGAACAGCTCCTACAAGATGAAATCCCACGTGATTGCCTTTAATTTTGATATTCGCACAAACATAAGATTACACTGAAGTAGTATCATCTAAAACATTAAAAGTGTACTCTCAAAAGTCATATCATATTTGTAATAATAGCTTTACCAAACAGGACTAAGAGGAACAAATATTTCTAGCATTTGTTTATATGAGTCACTGTAAATTTCAACATTTTCATCACATCACCCGCAAAAAGTTGAATTCTTGGTGAAAGGTTAAACAAATAAGGGAGCTTCAATCACAAAAGGAACTCAATTTATGAATTAAATCCAGTTCATGTCAAAACTTCAGCCACACAGTTAATATATATCCATAACACCATTGAATACTTTACAGCTCAACTGAAAAGCCACCAAATTAATCTTGGGAAATTACTTTATGAGGGAAAACGAAAATCAAAATTAGATACCCCTGTAAGAACTCAAAAAAGGGATACGCAAAAAATGTCAAATCAATACCAATACTCACCTGCAAAAAGATCAGTTTATCCCTTAAAATGACGGTTGGCTCGTGATCTATAGGCGAAGCTATTAGAGTCTCCAGAAGATGTGTTCTGAAAGCAGAGACCTCAGTTTCAGCCAGAATGCCCTCTTTACAAAGGCCAATTAGATTAAGTATTTGGTGGAATGAATCTTGCTGCCATTTCAGATTATCGGACTGCTGCTTCGAGAGCTGCTGCTCGGCTGCAGCAATTGCTGGAAGCCGCCTTTTCTTGAAGGAAAATGGAAGGATGCTCTTGCACAGAGAGGATATGGAGTCGTGCAGTGATGTGTAGTACGTGGGTGTATATGTGTAAACCATTTTCTTTGACCCAGTTTTTTTTTTTTTTTCCACTCTGAATCAAAATCTTGATCGAAGAAAGATTTATAATTTTCTGCTTTTCTTTCGTGATTTTTTATTTCTTTGATTTTATAGTTGAAGCAAGAAGGGTTTTCCCTTTCCTGATGGCGAGAGGCTTTGAAGTTTGATGTAAGAGTTTGAATTAGGTGTCCTAAAACGGTCAGTTGAAACTAGCCGTTGGGTTTTAAACGTTGAGTTTGTAGGAAACGGCGACGTATAATACTTGTTGTATTATCTTTTTACCCTGTCTTTTGAGGTTATTTACGAAGAAGCCACAATGGCCCGATAATAAATAGACTATTTGGCCATTTGTCAAGGTCCAAAAAGTTCTTATAGCGATTTCCACCAAAAAAGAAAAAGAGAAATAATAATATTTTATGGGTAATTGGCGCAAAACGTCTCTACCTATGACGGGGTTTGTGCAAAACATCCATACGTTTGATTTTTTGGTGCATAACGTCCCTACCTTTTTATTTTCTTGTGCAAAACTTCCTTTTCAGCCATTTTTAATATAAAATGACCATTACACCCTCTTATATAAATAAATAAAAAAGAAAAATAAAGAATACATTGCAATATGCTCCTAAACTTTTTTTTAAAATGCGAATCAGTCCAAGATAATTGCAGGAAATGGCTCACTTTATCATAATTGCACCCAAGCTCCCGTCTCCACCCAAAAA
>CAIGRH010254914.1:0-10843 GCA_903798295.1 Fraxinus nigra | reverse complement strand
CTATTTTCTTGCAGTAGTAGTCACAGTTTATAGACATTAGTGCATTATTGAACATAAAATTACGATGTCTTCTACAATGATATGCGCGTTGTAGAGCACAATATGCAACATCATATTATTATATAATCACAGGATAATTTTGTCTGTACAGAAGGATATAACTGGAAAGAAATACTAATTCTAGACCACAGTCAGTATACTCAGAAAATCTAAAACATTGGATCTTTTAGTATAGAAGACAAGGGAATTGGTATAAAAAGAACACTCCCATGTCAACTACTGTTCCTATGTTCATGAGTTTCTGAAAACCAAAAACCAAAGCTCCATCTCAGTAAGCAAGAAATGCGATTGATAATCCTGCACCATCGCCAGCACATTATAGCGGCAAGTTGGGATCTAGATCAAGGAACAAATCATCCAAAGTGAAATTAAAATCTCCATGTCTCCCAGGTTTCAAGAAATCAAATCCACAATCAACTTCTAAAGGTTCCTGCTCCACATGGGGCGAACTGCCAAGAAACTTTGTGTCCGAGTTCTTTGACTGGTATGCAAAGTCTGGATGTTGTAAATTGCTGTAGGCACCCAGTCCTGCTTCATCAGTATATGAACTCACTCCATTTTGAGGCCCTGAAACACAAGGAACGTACTCCAAAGCATCCAGCAACTCGTCCGCATCAAACATCTCGTCAAATGAAAAGTTCTCTAATTGATGTTGTCAAATATGAGATTCCAGGCCATTAACAATAGTAGGCTCGTCCTTTATATCGAACCTACCAACTTGAGTGTTGTATGTGGATTTCTTCACGGGCCCTTTCTTTTCTTGCTCCTCCGTAGTGCTCATAGGGTCACCTGCCTTGCGCAGCACAAGAGACCTACTATCATCAGTCAATGGCTCACCTTTACCATCCTCCTGCTTTATGGAAGCGTACGTTGGCCTTGGCTGTTACATCATCACGTAGGCAAACATCAGGGAGACTAGATTCCATGGAGTCAGATGTAGATGCAGTCGGCATTGAAGAAAACTCTTTGCCTTTTGATGAACTGTAAATTGGAAAATTTAGCCTAGCGTGATTTCCATACATCGCCCTTGTTGCTTCATCATAAGCAAAAGCAGCTTGCATTGCTAAATTTACCTAACCACAGCCTACTTCCCCCGAGTGGCTCCCTAATTTCGGCAACCCATTTACCCCATGTTCTCTGCCTCACACCTCTGTACGTGAAACAAGCATTTTCGGGACCTCCTTTACCCTTCATACATCCTTGTTTTGATCCCTTCGCAGGAGCCCTAAGCCTGCGCTTATTTTCATCATCCGGAAATTCTAGTTTATTATTGTACTCCTT
Organism: Fraxinus nigra; assembly: GCA_903798295.1. Classification (NCBI taxonomy): domain Eukaryota; kingdom Viridiplantae; phylum Streptophyta; class Magnoliopsida; order Lamiales; family Oleaceae; genus Fraxinus; species Fraxinus nigra. The sequence continues at coordinate 9,502 of CAIGRH010254914.1, read as the reverse complement.
CCACATTGCAAGTGTTTCTTCTACACTTTCAGATTCACCCCTTTTTCTTCTTGACTTCCTCTTTCTTGAACAGTCCAAGGGTTGAGACACCGGACTAGAATCTTGATTGGGAAACTCCATATGGGGTTTTCTGCTAAAAGAACATACTTTCAGCCATTTTCCCAAGTAAAAGATACACTCAATAATGCTTATAGAGGTCGTTCTTATCATTACCAATAATTAACACACAAGTTAGCAATCAGACTGCACAAGGACTGGAAAGAGAACGTCAAATCATTCTTGGGCATGGACTTAGACCTTGCATTAAGGACTAAACTACCCGCTGCACTTACGGATAAAAGTTCCGCTGACGAAAAAAAGGACTTTGATAAGTGGGATCATTCAAATCGCACGAGTCTTATGATCATGAAGCGTGGTATTCCAGAGTCATTTAGGGGCTTTGTGTCCGATAAGATAACTAATGTCAAGGAATTTCTTGATGAAATTGAAAAACGCTTTGCAAAGAGCGATAAGGCCAAAACTAGTACGTTTTTTGACGAACTTAGTTTCACTAAGGTATAAAGGTAAAGAAAATATTCGGAAGTACATCATGAAGATGTCTCATCTTGCTTTAAAACTAAAACTATTAAAGGTTAAGTTGTCTGATTTATATTCTTGCACAATTCGATTAATTAAGGCCAGTTACAACTGTCAAAAGGGAAAGTTGACTCTTAATAAGCTCATTCCATAGTGCAAGAAGAAGAAATACTAAAACAAGATAAAACTGATATTACTCATTTGGCAAATACCTCTAAGGACAAGTAATAAAGCAGTTGCATCCGGTTCGATTCAAAATAAGCATCAAAAGCTTGAAAATGATAAATCTAGCTGTAACTTTTATGAAAATCTGAGATATATAAAGAGAGATTGTATTAAGTACCACGCTTGGCATGTAAAGAAAGTACACTTCTCACTTTAGTTTGTTTGAAGGTAAATTTAGTGTCAATACCTAGACGTACTTGGTGGATAAATTTCGATACCACTACTTACATAAGTGTGTAATTTAGTGTCAATCCCTAGACGTACTTGGTGGATAAATTTCGATTCCACTACTTACATAAGTGTGTCTATGTAGGGTTGCCTGAGCTATCAAACCAATTGATGCTGAAAGATTCATCTATATGGGGTGATGACAAATCAGTTAAGGTCGAGGTTATATGGACTTTAGGTTATCATTAAATATCAGTTATTATTTGAATTTGAAAGAGACATTTGCGGTACTATCTTGTTGGATGGAATTTGGTTTCTATTCCTACACTGGACAAATTTGGTTACTCTTGTTCAATTGAAAATAGTCAGTTTGATCTTTTTCTTAATTCAAATATTGTGCGTACCAGCTCTTTATCTGATTATGATAATCTATATCTGCATAATACGATTGCCTCTTATAAAGAAATCTTGTATGTGAATTCTCATTGTATTAAGCATAAATTAACCATAAGAATTCCGCTTCGTTATGAAACAAGCATTAGGCCACATCTTTCAAAAGAGAATTAAAAATTTTGTATCAGAAGGAATTTTTGATTCCCTTAATTTTTCATTCTTAAGTGTTTATAACAATTACATTAAAGGAAAACAAACCAACATAAGGAGATTAGGTGTCAATAGGACTTCAGATGTCTTTGAACTAATTCATACATATGTCTATGGGCCATTCACTTCATTTTTTTTTGGAATGATCAACAATAATTTATTACGTTCGTAGACAGATTTTTCTCACTATGGCTACCTATATTTCATCTATGAGAAATCTTAAACACTCGACATGTTCAATGCATACAAGACTAAGGTTGAAAATCAACTTAGTAAAAGAATTTAACTAGTCTGATCTTACCATAGTGGTGAATACTATGACAGATATGACAGATTAGGAGAACAACGTCCAAGGCATTTTGCTAAGTTTTTAGAGGAATGTGGAATCGTCTCACAGTACATCAAGATCTTTCTAGGTAGAAACACTAAAGACTGGAGCTTGAATTCCCAACATAGTTCCAAGTAAAGCAATTATTAAGGGGTTACCATATTTTAAAAAAAGATCCCACTATTAGGTTAATTTTTCAAACGGGAAATTTTCCGATTTCTTGAGGACGTAGAGTTTCGCAGGCACGGGATATGGCTATAAGGTTAAGGAATTTTTTTTTTTTGTCTTGGAGGAAGAATATGTATATATTTCTTTTATTACAATTGACAATGATCAGAATCAGGGACAAATTCTTACTCCATATCTTGTTCAAGAAGCAATTTTGGATTAAAACTACATTCAAAATCCCCCATAAACAATCAAAAGATTGTTCCAGAAAAACAAACTCAACAACCTCAAAAATAAATGTCATTAAGGAAATCCACTATAAAAAGGAGAAAGATAATTCTAAATGACTTTATAGTCTTTCTCCAAGTAAATAAAGATGACTTGGATTGATGAAAGAAGAACTACTCAATCGAGTTTCATCAAGCCATGTAAAACAATAATTGTAAAGAGTGGTTGATACCATGTATAAAGAGATAAAGTTCATAAATAACAATGACGTTTATGAATTCATTTTATTGCCTGAAGATGCGAAACTCATTGGTCGTAATTGGATATTTAAAACCAAGAGGGATTCAAATGGTGATGTGAAGAGATATGAGGCTCGTCTTGTTGCAAATAGCTTTACTCAAAATCAAGACATTGACATTAAAGAGATTTTTCTCTGGTTTCTATGAAAGACTATTTTAGAAAAATTATGGTATTTGTGACACATTTTGATCTTAAGTTATGTTAGATGGTTTACAAATTAAAGAAATACATCTATATGTTTAAGTTGATTTCCTGACATGGTATCACAAATTTTATCAAATAATTATCTCATTTGATTTTGAGTGAATTTAGTTGATGATTGTGTATATCACAAATTCAATGAAAGTAAACATATTTTTGGTATTGTATGTCGATGACATACTACTTGTCTGCAATGATATCTTAAAAGATTTGAAATGTAAATATGTAATTGAAGTGATACTTATATTGCTAATGAAGACAAGTTTAGTTTCAATTAATGTTCCATGGATAAATCTAAAGAAAATGAAATACATGAAATTCCCTATACTTCAGCAATTAAGAATTTAATGTATACTCAAGTTTACACACATTTGGATATAGCATTAATTGTTGAAATGCTAGACAAATATTTAACTAACTTTGTAATGGAAATTTGGAAAGCAGTCATGAGGCATATTAGAACAAACTCTATAATCATGAATCCATTTACTAAATGGCTACCACTCAAAGTCTTTCATGAGCATAATACTCACATAGGTGTTGCATATTTTGATGATATGTTAGTTTATTGGAAGTTTGTATTTACATGTTATTTGTTTTAGACACATATTTTTGTCCATGGATATTCGGTTTATTTCAGTAATAAAGTAGTTAGTTCAGTTTTCACTTTGATTAAAGTTTTTTTAGTTTGATCTCATAATGTATTAAAGAATAAAGTATGACAAGTTGGAAATAGGCATGTTAGGATCACATTACATGTAATTTCCATGCTACACATCTATACTTGATTTATGTCATTTGATTGTGTTGATATATGTGATTGATGAATGTAGTTATGATACTTGTAATGAAGACCGCTTTGATCCTATATTGATATAATCAATTGATGAAATTGTTTGGAGATGTTTTTGGTTATGATAGTAAAAGTTTTGAGCTCATAAAGTTATACACATTTATAATGTAACACACGTGGCCCAAGTGAGAGATTGTTGAGAAATTATTTAATGTACCATGTGGGCCGACATATGTAATTAATTGTGTATAAATTCTATCTTAAAGTTAAGCCCAAAATTAAAATGATCTAATAAAGAATTAAGTAATTGAGCTTTAGGTATCTAAATAAAGTGTAGGTCGGATTATATGTGTAGAGACTGGATCCATTATGGTTTGTATTTGACGATGTGCCGAATACATATGGAAACTATATATAGGGTTATGTCCCCAATTCACATGTAATTCTCATTCTTTGTATCATCACATCAACACAAGAATACAAGAGAAAGCATATTGAAGAAGAAGATTCATAAACCCACAATCAAAAATCAAGAAGAAGGTTTGGAGCAATTGAATTGAACAAGAAATCAAGATTTAAAGATCAAGATTCAAGATTCACTATTCAAGATACAAATCAATGGATCAATGTATGTTCTCTGCATTAATTCATTTTTTTGGTGATTTGACATTGAGATCTTGACAATTATGTAAAGTTTATAAAGTTTAATTTTTACGAAAAATTTAACAAAACATTGAAAAAAACCCATATGAACGAATATTGTTAGAAATAATAATAAAAATGTGAAGTGATGGATCAAATCCAGAAGGTCAAAGAACTAAAAACAATAACTTATTTGTGGAGAACGTGAGCAAATTAGTTAACAAAATTTGTATGAAATTTTTTATAGAGAAAATGATATACCATTGGAAAGGTAGTTAAATTCGGAGTTGAATGCAAAACACGGATTACAAATCGGAATTGTGGATCAAACGTTATACACGTTTGAAGTATAAGGACTAAAATTGCCAATTTCAAATCATTGGGGACCAAATAGCACATTCTAGGAAAAGTGTATTGCAGCCACAACTTAGTATATCGTGACTGCATTTGTGACTTTTTAAGGGGATTTTAGGGCTAAACATGGTCTGGTCTGGTTCGGTTCGGTTCCTGAATTTTCGGGTATTTAGTAAATGGAACTATCGGATCCAAATTTAATTATGGAATCATTTGTGTTCGATTCTATTCGGCTTCTGAGTTCCGTATAACAAACTTTTTTATATTTACAACAACACTGTATTAATTTGATTATAACTGTTCAATCTTAACTATTACAAAATAACGTAGTTCAATCTCGTGATATCTTTTCCACATCTCTTTATTGAGTTCTTTATAGATTTGACCGTTAAAATTACAGGAAGATGAAGATGACGAGTTCACAATAATTGAATGATAGAAACAACACTATGGTTAAATAAGATATTTGGGTGAAATTTAGATCAATTTGATTAAGTTGGGCTTGGTTGAAAATTAGAAATAGTAAAATCATATTTTGGGCTTGGACTAAATTAATTAGTTAGCAAATTTATTTAGAAAAAAATAAAATAACCTGACTTGTTTATAATAAAAAAATTAGGGAGATTCGGTTCTTCGTCTAGAACCGAGAACCTAACCAAACCGTTCGAATATTTAACTTTAAGAAAAACTGCTCGGTTCGGCTCAATTCGATTCAGGAGTTTTTTCCAGCCCTAGAGGATTTCTCTCCTCATTGTCGTTGATGGTTGTAGCAATGCATGGTGTGCCCGCAATTAACTCCGTGATAGATTAGGATTGTAATTTTACTTGAAATCGAATGGCGCTTTAGGAAATTAAATTGAATTTCGAAGGCATATTATGGACTATATAGTGAGAATATAGGTCAAACAAAAGGAGATTCCATACCACATTTAGAAAATCACACAGGGGGATTCTATATCAATATACACAATTCTTGGAGCAAAATTATAGGACGTTCTTGGAGGCTTCAGATGATTTTGAAGAAAAAGAATGTGACGTCTAAGATAGTTGAAGATATTTTTTATTACAATTTTGCTACACTTAGGCTGTGTTTGATAGGTCACATTTTCCATGGAAAATGGAAAATATTTTCCACTTTCCAAGATTTTTGACTGTTTTATGGTAATATTTTCCATGGAATTCAATTTCCTCTCTCCACCCCTCATGCGCCCTTTTAGCCACTTTTCAAGGAAAATGTTTTCTTGATGTTTTGGTGGTTTTTTGTGTTCTACCTTCTTTTTTATTTTTACCTTTTTATTTTTATTTTTTTAGCAATTGGAAAAAATTCTAAACATAATGGTATAAAAATTTATCACTTTTATTAACAATTTTCATGTAAAACAAAGTCTAACAAATGGTACTTAGTATAGTAATTTTTTTAATTTTTTTTTATACAATTGGAACAAATTCTAGACCCAATGATAGAAAAAATTATCACATTAATAGAAAATTTTCATGAAAAATAAGGATAAACGGACACCAAACTTCCAACATTTTCCAGGTGAAAAATTATATTAATCAAACACCATTAATTATAATTTCTAGACAATTCAATTCCATGTAATTCATTTTCTTTCCACTCATTTTCCATCTTTGCAATCAAACGAACCATTACATTATGACAACATCATGGATGACATTCCATGATGTGACACACATTTTTACCATTAATTTACAATATTTAAAATAATTAATGGCCTCAATTTTTACACATAATCAGATGTCAACTATGATTAGGCTTGTAAATGGATGGATATGAACCAAATTCAGCAATACCCGATCCGATCCAGTTCGATAATTCAATAGATATTTGATTATGAAATTAATATCCGATTTGTTATGTTATTGAATATTCGATCTGAAATCGAAAAAAATTAAGAAGATAAAAAAATATTTTTTAGTCGACTTCTAAATCCTAGAATTAAAAGGTTCACATAGTTTTTTACTAAATTTTTGGCCAACATATTTATATATTACAAACCATGTGATATTCTAGTTGGTATCCGATGTGAGAAGTGGAAAGTGGGGAACAATGAAAGCAACTTCAACAGTTCAACTATTGACCCCTTTTGGTTGTTTTAATTTATAAAATAAATTAATTATATTTTATCTTATTTTATTTAATAAAAACTCTCCAAATATTTCAATTAAAAATATTATAGTATTATCTAATATTATTTACTATTTGAAAATTATGTGTAAAGTATAATACAAGTTTGAAAATGAAAAAATAAAATAAAAATGTGTAGTATATTATGCGATAATGTGTAAAATATTTTATATTATTATAACAAATCAGATCACATTGTTATATAATTAGACCGACCTATATTCATATTTGCTTAATTTAATTAATGGATTATCGGATTTAGATCTGGAGTGAGTTATGAAACTGAGATTATAAATCCATCATCATTAATTTTATTGGATTAAGATTAAAATCAAATTCATTGGCAGCATTAACCATGATGTATAAGTAGCTTTGTTATGATTAAGAGTTGTATTAACTTTTATTCTAAATTATATGATGTTACGTGTTCAGTATTTATCTTGTATTTTGTTACCAAAACAAGATAGGCTAATTAAACCCGTTGTAGCGAGGATTAAAGATGAAACATTGTTAACTCTTTGATTATTAATTTCTCCTTTTTTATGTTCTTTTTTTTTTTCGATTAACTATTTACTCTCCATTTTGGATAATTGGCCACCATTAGAACATATTTGTGTAAATTGCTTTAAAGAGGTTCGGTATAAATTAGCACATCATCATAAAATATAAAATTTGTAATCGATAGAGATATCATTATGCTCTACGAAATTGGTATATAATGATCATTGTAAATCAATCATAAGTATATGATTGATTCACCTCAGAAAGTCTATAATCGAAGAGATATCATTATACTTTATGAAATATATTACGCGATGATGTTTGTGAATCGATGCATATTACATGTTCACTATTTGATTAGAGATAATTAAGTTCATATCTAACTATATAATTGGTTCACCTTAAGAGAGTCTAATTGGATAATTGATTTTTGCCTATAAGAATTGATTATAAACATGTAATTGAGGATTAAAGTAGGTTAATAATGATGAATTCACGATCCAAATGTATTTTGTGATTTGATTAATTCCCAAAATATGTTCAATTATTTTTAATTTCTTATTTTAGTAAAAATAGTTTAAACAAAACAAAATAATTAATTATTTTTCTTTACTATCTCGGGGATTCGACACTCTGCCTATCATTATATTACTTATTTATAATATGTCCACTTGCAGAATAAAATCGACAACGCCTAACAAATCAGTGAACTCAACCAATTAATATTGTTACACCTCTTCTAATGAGGCTCTAGATCAAGACCACGTGGCATCAAACTAGCAAACTCAATTAGGCCACTAATGTGGCTCACATCTTTTGAACATCTCACTCCCAAATATACTCATGTAATTGATTGAGTTCATCATCAAAGTGCTCGCAACTGCCTCTCCTACTATCATAGATGGCCACGTGCTATTAATGATTTGTCTAATTGTGAAGGAGCTTGTCTACGTGGACGTGAGTGAAGTAAAAATTTATTGATCATGGCATCCATGCATAAACCGAGGTCAATGAATTGTCACTGTTTGTGAGAAATCACACTATGAGCCACGAGCAAGTCCCGTGGAAATTTTTTTATTGGAAATAATTTAAACTTCCTCCTTGAAAAAGATATTGTTCTTGAATAAAGAACAAGTGGAAGTTTCACATGAAGAAAATTATAAGTGTTCTTTGCCATTTGGTAATAGATCTCAATTAAAAAAAATCATGATAATGTGAAAGATCTAAAACTTAAGCCACCATAACAAATACGTTAAGAACATTTTAAGTTGAAAGTGTTGAAACAATAATATTTCAATCACTAAAACTAAAAATCGATTTAAAATACTTCGTAGTGATAACGTTAAAGAATTTAGAAATGTTAAAAATTCTTCTTCTAATGTTATGAATTTTGAGTTCATGTTTATTTGGTACAATATATCGTTTGCTATTAATAGAGTAAGAAAAATATTACAAAATGAGGATATGTTTATTGGTACTACTATTAGTAATTTGAAAGCATATATTTCATTATTTGAAATATATAGAGAAACTGAATTTAAATCTGATATGGTTACTCCTAAAAAAATTACTATTTAAGTGGAAGTTGATATTATCAAAAGAGAGAATCACTTTGATCAAAATATTAATAATGAAATATAACATCATGCTGAAAAATCTAAGAGTTCATTATTTGTTATTTATATTTGATTAAACTCTTTCTTCACTTAAGTAAAGGTTTGGACAATTTTAAAAGTATGAAAATACTTTTGAATTTCCTTATGATTTTAAAAATTACAAATTACAGATCATAATTGTTTGAAGTGTTGATGATATAAGATTAAAACTAAATTAAGCATTATTACAAGTATTATGAATTGATAAGTACAAGTTTATTTCTCTAAACTGTAAATTGTTAGAAACTAATTTGTCAGAATATATCAAAAAGGTGATTGAAGTTTTAGTCCATATAAAAATGGCGATTATTTTTCAAATGTGTGGATTGCTTATATAATATTACTGATATACTAGTAACAGTTACATCTGTCGAAAGGACATGCTCAAAGTTGATGTTGATAAAATCCTACTTTCGGTTGGAAAAAAAATATATTTAATGAATTGATCATGATATGTATTAAAAAAGAAGATTGAGTGTAATAGTATAGTTATTAATTTTCTATCAAAAAATTCTTGAAAGATAAGTTTAATCTAGACATTTGGAAGTTTTAGATTATTATTGTTGTAACTTTGAACATTTTTATTTAATAAAAAAAATTATAATTTTTAT
>CAIGRH010254904.1:2794-18950 GCA_903798295.1 Fraxinus nigra | reverse complement strand
AAAATGAAAATTAAATTTCATTTTCATCTTTTTGATTGACTAAATTTTTCATGGAATTGATTTTTCATATTTTTATGGTTTTTGAGGAAAAGCATTTCCCATAGGTTTGGTGGGAAAATTCTTCTAGGCATTTTTTTAAAATTTTTATTGCGGCAATGGAAACAAATTCTATCCCTAATGGTAACAAATTTTATTCATTTAATGTACAATTTTCATAAAAAATAAAGCCAAACGAACATCAAAAGATTCAAAATTTCAATATTTTTCAGGTAAAAAATTATACAAATCAAACATAATTAATTGACAAATTTCATTAAAATAAGTTATAGACAATTGAATTCTTTAAAAATTCATTTCCTTTTTATCAAATTTCATTCTTCCAATCAAATGGACAAGGGGTACTTTTTTTTATTTTTTTCTCAAATTGTGTGTGGCCCATGCATTGTTATGACCTTTTTAGAGCATTATAGAGCTACTTAATCAGTCGACACGTAGATAATGATTTGATCGGATGGTTGAGCTAACACTCCACCGGTGGGCCACGTAGATATTTTTCCGATATTTCTGCCTAATCACACGGGATAGGACAGTGGTATTTATGTCCTTTCATACAAGGCTAATCTTGTCAATTAACATTCAATTAACGCCGTTAAGTTCTTTTGTGAAAGCCAAGTGAAGAATCCCTGACGTCCGAAAACGACGTCCCTTTCACCTTAAAGTTCGAGATATTTTTCCCCTAAACTGCCACGTGTCTGTCCACTCAAGGCTCCGAATCGCTTGAGCCCTCGCATTTAGATTTTGTCCACGTCATCTTCACAAACCATCCGAACATCCCACGTAGAATATTTGATCTTACGTTTCACTTTGAGGACCTGTAATTTGTCCACGTAATCATCCACGTAAGCATAAAAATGATTCATCTTTTCAGTAACCTTTATTCCCCTGTATTTTCTGAAGCCAACCAATACCCGATAAATTATACAGCATCGTAATCTTATCTTAATCTTAATCTAAACCCTAATTTCACTTCAACCAATCTTGGTTTGACTTGTGGCTTCAGCAGGAATTTAATTTTGCTGTCCATATTCTGGCCCTGTTTTACCTTTGATATTGTCCAATTTTTTTTAATGTCAAATTGAAATCGATTTACTCGAATTTATGTTCTGAGGTAGTTTTGCTTCATATTGAGCCTCCTCTTTTTGTTTATAAATATCTGCGAAGAATTCCTTGTTGATTGTTTGGAAAAATTTCATTTTCTGAATATGTTAAATTGATGGCAATTTTTCTCTTTCCTGGATGGCTCATTAAACAGTTGATTTTCGAATGGACGTGAGTCCTTTTTGAATTCTCTAATTCTGTTAAAATCTAGGTTCTATGGTTTGCAAAAGAAAAAGGTATTTTGTTGTCGTTAAAGATTAGGGTTCGAGTTTAGTGTACTGGCTGATAATCTGTTTGGTTGTGTACAGGGTACAAGCAATCGATAGGACATTCAGGAATCTGGAAAGACGACGGTTTCATTTCATTCTTTATCTTGACCTCTGCTTTTGTTGTTACTGAAAAATTGATTATTTACATTTTTAATAGTGGATTGGGGTCTGGAAATGAAGAATTTGAATTCTTGAAGAAAAAAGCTACTGCCTATTTATCTATGTCCTGTTTGTTTTGAATCAAGAGTACGTCAGAGGCTTCCTACAGAGATGGATATTTCTAAACTTTTGTAGTTAGTTGTTTGGAATTTGGTTGGCAGGAAATGTGTCGATGAATATTGATGCTAATGGAGAGAAAGTCAATGGATGAGGTCAAGGGCATCGAAGAACGAGACTTGGGTAAGGAGAAAAGTTCCTTTATAAATAATGCCTTGAAGGTCAATAGAGTCAATGGAGAATGGAAAGATGGGGCCAGTGGGGGGTGGGAAGGTCAAGGCACTCTGCAAGTGCAGCAGCCTCCGCCACCACCTCGTGCGAAAGTGGTCTGTTGGGAGAGGTTTCTTCATGTTAGATCCATTAAAGTCCTGCTGGTGGAGAATGATGATTCTACACGGCATGTTGTCACTGCTTTGCTCCGAAACTGCAATTACGAAGGTTGGTATCTTCGGGCGATAGATTAAAGGCCTGTGTGTGTGTCCAGAATGTATTTGTATAAACAGCTGTAATGTTATATTTCTACTTTGGCCGTGACAATGCTAAAGGAGAACACGTGAGCATGCGAGCTGAGTATTACGTAAGAACTGAGCTTCATGCATGCTTGGACATTCAATCATGTCCTATCTAATCTGTTCTTTAGTATCTCAAGTAGAAGGAACACATTCCATGTTATGGTTTTTTACAAAAGATTTTGTTTTTGGTTTGACTCCTTTCGTTTCATTTTCTCGAACGAAGGACAGTCAATTGTTAAGGTTAGAAATGGAAAAGAAAGGAAATTATTAAACATCAAACATGTTTAGAGATGTGCTATAACACCTAAATATATTACTTTGTCTTGGTGACCAGTGTATGTTGCTGATTTGTCATTCATAAAACAACATTTGTGCCAAATAATATACTGCTTAATAGTACGACAAATATGCTATGAAATGAAGAATGCTTTGTACTGGAGAACATATTCCCTGACATGTTCAAATAGATTTATTAATTTTTTAACAATATATGAGTGTGCCTGTAGAATGTGCATTTCAAACTTCTTGAAAGTGTACCTTGCTGTGTATTTAGGGCAAACAAGAAGTCAATAGTATTTACCAATTCATCTGGCTGGTGTGTAGGTAAGGCTACTCTGGCCTTGGTTAGACAAATACAGTACCAGCTAATCCAATGTGTCTTTGAAGAATATCCCCCTCTTGAACTACATTTTAATTGTTTTAGTTAGTAGAATCCTCTTAATCACCTTAATGGGAATCAGTAGATAGAGTTTTTTTTTTTTTTCAAACTAGATGCTTAGGGGTTGTTTGATGGAGATGAAAATTAGATTTTTAGTAGATTTTGATAAAAATTGATGGAATATGCAGTTGAAAAGTTGTGGGACCAATGAAATATGTGGTTAATATTGATTGTTTGACTTTGATATAAATTAAAATTTAATTTTAATCAATACCAAACAAGGCCTTATTTTTAGAAACATAATTAGTGTTTGATTTTATAGATTTTCCTACTTCAATTAGGACTAGCTTAGACTCTTTCCACCTCTCTCCTTCTATCTCCCCCTTTCTCTTCTTCTCTTCATTTTCCCTTCTCCTATAATTATACGGCCTACGTCAATTTGGTATCCGAGTTCAAATTGTTTTCTTTGGCCATCAAATCTAATCTCCACCCCATTTGCCACCTCCTTTCATCTCCTTTCCACACACCTACCTTCGCCGCCTATATTCTAGTCGGCCGACGTCTTACTCTTCCTTGACCGCTAGCAAAGCACCCATATGCACAACACAATCCCACCCTACCACACCACCTCCATCGACGCTGTAGATCTCTTCATATCCAACCACCACCATCTTCTTATTCAAAGTAGAATCCTTCGCCGTGGTAATCAAACATTAGAAACAGTAACTGAAATACAGGGCCCAACAGCAACCATTAGTCTCCATTTATCCCAACTGCAAAAATAAACTCAGAACAAGTCGCATTTGTCTCCCTTCTTAATCTGCTGTCAATCACCGCTTCCTCCAATCAAAGCTTTTGGCCAAGACATTTTGGTCATCTCCAACAAACATGGACAGATTTTGAGCCACCCTAGTGATCTGATCATGTTTGTTCATATGGAATCACATTTTAGATGGATTGATTTTGTATTCTGCTGGATAGCCAGTTGGTCTATTTGGTCTCATGAGGTATATAATTTTGTCATTTGGTAGCTCTACATTCTATTAGGTGTTTGTGGTCAGCGCAATATCATATTTCTAAGTTTTTTTTTTTAAAAAAATATTTGTAAAAATGTCATACTGTGCCTTTAACACCTACAACGCACCCCTAGGTCAGTACCACTATAATGTGCATTCCCCTTCTCCTCGTTAGTACAATTACCTTCCATCTAGGAACTTTATCAGGGACTTATATTCTTTTTTAGGCAAGTCGCATCTCACTGGACACGATTCATTTCTTGATTATCTCGATTCTCGAGAACAATTTATTGACTTTTATAGCATAAGTAACTTTCGTTGTCTCTATCATGCTATATGACATTTGTCAGATTTGTTGGTTAGATGTTATTGGAATTCCTTTATACGTGACATGGATCGTCTAGGTCAACGCACTATCACTTTTGTGGGATGAGAAACGAGTATGAAGTAATAAATATGCTCCTATGTATTATCGAACTCAATTGCTAGATTAGTTCTTTTTACAATGTAGGCAAGGTTCGTCCATCGTTAGGAAATATCTAGCCCACTTCAAAGAGTTATTGTACAGTTGTGATATTTATGAAGCTCCTCACATTACAACATCTAAGTTTCTAAACGGTTTGAATACTAAAAATATATGTCATGACATTTTCGCTCCCTAATCCTTAGATGAAGCTTATTAACATGTTGACTTATAGGACACATTCGTCCATCTGCGCAAAGCATGACACTAGCTAGATCTACCACTCATCCCAATAGTCACCACGAGTCTAGTTCTGTTAACCGAGGTTTCTATTGTTGAGCCAATTGAATATTCTGATAGCAAGAATGTGGAATTATCTAAAGAGCTGCCACCTAAGTCAAACAATTCACATGTCCTAGATTTCATGCTGAAGTTGTTCTTGTCTAATCTTTTGTGTGGCACTAACATTGACTGTGATATAGCTTTACCTTCGCTATAATCTTTGGGTTGCCGCATTTTCCAAGGTCATTGTTCGTTCACACTTTTCCTATCGACATTGGTTGTTACCTACTAATTATCGTCATATTGCTTTAGCTCCGTACTTTGTTGATTTTCATGTCGAGTTTAAAAGACAAACTATTTTTAGTCATGACCCTTGACTCACAATTAAGATATAGATACTGTCATGATGATTTTTATGCCTTGTTACGTGTTTCTTTGGCACGATTTTCAACATGTGTAAAGAAAAATTAGATCTCTCACTTGAACTTAATCTATTTGACTTACTGTTACTCTTAAATGAATGTTTTGTTTTCAATATAGTAGAATTACTTCTTTATTGGGACACATTTGAGCCACTGTTGTTGCATTCATTTGTTTCTACTGGCCAATCTACTATACTAGTGCATTATGCTTCTCATTTGGATTCCGTAGTTTTTCTAAATAAGTTGCCCATGTTGTTGCTTATTGGAGTTCCTCATCGCTACTGGGTTAAAAGGAAAGATCCCCCTTGGTCAGATTAGATGCTTAGGAATGTCTTTCATATTCAGTTGTTGACATATGGATGGTATCATTATTTGATCGAAAAAAAGATTGTCCTTCTTGGTTAAAAAGTTGCAGCCTATCTCATCGGAGTCGAGTTTTCTCGGTTAGGTAGAAATGACGAGAATCGGTAGAGATAGTTTTTTAATTTAGTTTCCAAATTATATGCTTATTTTTAGAAACATAATTAGGATTTTATTTTATAGATTTTCCTACTTAAATTAGGACTAGTTTAAACCATATATAAAGGGGCTTTTGCATTGTAAGAAAAAGAACTTTGACAATGAAATAAAATTGATATTCTCCCCCCTCAATTCTCTCTTCCCCCTCCCTTCCATCTGTCTAATTCTTCTGCCCTTTCTATCTCTCTCGTTCTATGTCCTCCTTTATCTTCTTCCATTCGTTTCCCCTTCTCCTATAATTGTTCAATTGCGTCCTATGTCACACCTTAGCCTAGAAATTCAAATGCTTGCTTTGTGGAGAGTGGTTTTGAAGGGTATGGTCGTAGGTGCAAAATCAACCACTGTAATGGCAGATAATATCTTTGTTATGCAACTACATTAGCTGAGTTTGGCTTGTGCACAAGCAGAATTCTACCATGAGGTTCTGCATTTTCTAAATATTGTCGTCTTTCTTCAAGTAAATAGTAATGTTTTCTTTACATTGGCAACAAGAAACAACTTGCTCTTAAACCAATGATAAAATTAAGAAAATATAATCTTTAACTCGTTCCACTACCTCACATAACAAGGAAATATTTGGTCAGTTTACTGTCATCAGAGTGAGTGAACGTATTTGAGAAATTCACCTAAAAGTCTGTTCATATTGTTTCTTGGGCAGATCTGCAGTTTATCAAATTATAGTTTGTCTAAAATAAAATCTACTCACTTCCTAATGCTGTATATGAGAAACAGTACTTTTCTGGATAAACTAAGATAGTCTTATATGGATTTTATTTATTTTCTCGTAGAACTCTGGACAGTTGGAAGTCCTATGACAGACTCAGGCACTTTTACACAAGTCATATGCATGGTCATAGAGTCCACAAAACCCTACTTGCTCTAATTTCCGATTCTTTCCAGTGTGCTCAAATTAGACGTTTTTTTGATAGGTAAAAAATTAGACATTTGTTACCACAATGTTTATGCTTATTTTAATTACGACGTGTTATTTAAGGGACTTTCTACGCTTCATTGGGTCAATTCACCTTGTTGAAGCATATGTAGCTCCTCTTAGAACTCTACAAAATCCATTATGAAATTGATTAATGATTGCAGAGCTCTAATTCCTTAGTTGCAAACTTGCAGTGGCAAAAGTAACAAGTGAAGAACCTTTGTGAATAATTTACCATGATTTCTCTTTTTCTGAAGTTTGACACCATTAAACTGATAAATAAAGATGCTATGCTTCATCTGGTCACTTGCAGTGCTGGAAGCAGCCAATGGATTGCAAGCATGGAAGATTCTTGAAGATTTAACCAATCATATTGACATTGTCTTGACAGAGGTAGTAATGCCTTGTTTATCAGGAGTAGGTCTTCTATGCAAGATAATGGCCCACAAAACACGCAAGAATGTTCCTGTGATCAGTAAGTAAACATCTCTCTGTGTTCCCAGTGTTGCAAGTGTAAAATATTCTGTTTTACTTAAAACATCTTCAAACTAAATGTTGTTAACCCTGACTCTGGTTGAGGTTTGTGTGCAGTGATGTCCTCTCATGATTCAAGGGGTTTAGTCTTTAAGTGTTTGACCAACGGTGCAGTGGATTTTCTTGTTAAACCTATACGGAAAAATGAGCTTAAGAACCTGTGGCAGCATGTCTGGAGGAGATGCCACAGCGTGAGTCCTTGTACATTTCTACTTGGCTTTGCCACTGCTCTGTCAACTTCAGACACTGGAAAAGAAGCCAATATTTATGGACAATCTTCTCTAATAATAACTGGGACATGTGTTGTGGATTCTCAAGTGAACATAAAAAACTTCCACTCCAAACTAATAGGAGTCGCCTGCTTCTGGCTCTGGGTTGTGGTTGGGTGAATTATAGGTGGGAAATTTGGTTTTCCACTTGCTTGAAATTCTACCCATCATCACCGCCATTGAATAAAAGTGAAAAAGAAATGAAGAAGCATGTTTCCACCCACACACAACTGTTTATGGTGAAACAACAGAGTTCAGAAAAAGTGGATGTTAGTTATAATTTCCAATTTTTCATTGAGCCTGTCCTGGTTAGTTGGCCCTTTGTGTCCCCTCGATAAACTCCCTGATTCTTCATATATTGGTCGATGACAGTGAAAGAAAAAAAATAGCAAAATTATTAACCATTGGGACTAGTTAATCAAGGGGACACAAATATGAACTTGGCAGATGGACCTTTAAGGTATAAACGTTTCTGTTTTGTATCTGGCAGGAAAAAATATTTTTCAGGACCTTCTACTACTTTCATCCTATTTTTATTATATAATCTGTGTTATAGAAATTACTTAAAGGTATCATACTATATGCACTTTATCTTCTTCTTTACAATTAATTTATTGCTCCTCAGTCTAGTGGAAGTGGGAGTGAAAGTGGGACACCAACTCAAAAGTCTGTAAACTCAAAAAGTATTGTCAAATCAGATAACAATAGTGGCAGCAATGATGGGAGCATTGGTTTCAATGTTGGTGATGGAAGTGACGATGGGAGTGGTGCTCAGGTACTACAATTTATCCCTCTATTCTTCTTCTTTTTGGTTTGAAAAACTTTAAGTTCTTGTTTCATGTCTCCCTGCTGATGTGTCTTATGTACGTGCACACAGCAGATTGCAAGCAGGTATTGTATTGCATATAGATTGGTTGATTTTTGTTTTTAGGAGTTCTTAAATTGAGTAGTATGTATATAAATAGCATTCAGTAGCATTTGAATGATTTACTTCGATTGACCTTACCTGATTATGTTCCCAAGCATAAGAGCCTGAATGTATTTTGTCATTTTTGTTGAATAAGGAGGTCTATTGGGAGAATCCTGGATGAACAGTTATCTGAAAATGTTAATTCTTTTTACCAACCTGTGGAAGACTTTGAGTTATTTTACTTCAACACACAAATAGCTCGTGCAAAGAAGCGAGGAAGGAGTAAACAAGAGTGTGTTTTGACATTATGAAACAACTATCGTATATACAAGACAACAATAAGTTAGATGATAACTGAATATAATTTGGCTTCTACTTTACATATTATTACATGTATAAAGGAGGAGATTATTGCAGGTAATTTATGTTTTGAACTGGCGTTTGTTTCAGATTCATACTACTAAGAGATTTGGCAACTCGTGTGTATTTTGAATTTAGAAGAAAAGACTCCAGTTATACAGTTACAAGTAACCAAAATAGGAAAAATAAATTTTCCTACTATGATCTTCCTATGATAACCTGACACAATCTTTCTTATGAATACCTACCCTAATTTGACCTGTTGACACTAATATGTAGAATATAAAGTAAAGGAAAACAGAGAAAAATTTTCTTCTTAAAATCTGCAAATATTTTACGCTAGTACTGAAAAGGAAAACTAGTGAAGAATAAAAGTCAAATCTTTCAAAGCTGCCCCTCAAGCTGGTGTGAAGATATTTTTCATTCTGACTAATAGTTAAACAGGCTTTTTTTAAGTTTGAATTTTTTAGCTAGTTGTCTCCCTTGAAATTAGGTATACCGTCAAATTTACTCGAGAAAGAAATCGGTTGAAAATTTTAAAAGTCATCAACTAAGTGCTTGCTTGGCTAAGCTTTTAAGTGCGTATAAGTAGTGGGTTCCAAAGGATGTATTGTTAAAAAGAAGATAGAAGTTGTGGTTAAAATTGATGTTTGACTAGTTCATAAGCACTTAAACACTTTTCCAAACATAGTAACATACACTGAATCGTAAAATCCATCTAATGTGCTGTAATAATAACATTGACCAAAAAGTTAGTTCATGCTGCCAAGCCAAATGTCACTACCATATGCTAAAAAGGCTACAACGTAAGGCATGAGTTTTGGTAGCAGCAGTACAAAAAATATGCATATACGTTGTTTGCAAATTCCAATATAAAAAAGGACAAGTCACCTACTAGAGATAAGATAGTTGAAAGGAAAACCTAAGATCATTGCTTGGTTAAGTCCAACATCTGTAGTGAAGAAGACTTCGTTAGTTTGATGAACATGATGGAAGACCTAATAGCTAGAAAGAGACCTTTCCTTTGTGCTAAAAAATGCTCTTGATATGGGCCTGAAGAATCTCTAAGTGAATCTTCAAATAATCTAATTTAGAGGGTTGTCTTAGTTAATCCAATCCCAACTTTCAACTAGAAAGAACTAGTAAACGATCCCAGGGATAAACATCCAAAGAATGAGCCTAAGGGAAAATAGGATAGGGAAATCCAGGTGACAATTCCTATTTATGGAGTCATAAGCTTAGTGGAGATAATCTGCCTCTTCAATGTGGTTCTATTTCCATGACAACCTTTATTTCAAAAAAAAAAAAAAAAGAAGAAAAAAAAGGGCACCGGGGTGGTAATTTAGTAAACAAGAACCAATTGAACTAATAAGCAATGTATAATACATTGCACTGAAGTCACAAATCATTCTAAAAGAGGAGATCGGAGCCATTGAATCACTAGTCTAAAGCCTTAAATTTTTACATTTATAAATTCAAGATCTAATTAGTTCACTCGAGATACAATTAAGTGCTCTGATACAATGTTGGAATATAGAGTGGTGGTGAAGTGGAATTGAAATTCTTGAAACCAGAAGAAAGTTAAAAAAAAAACTCGAAAATTTATAGAGAATAATTTTTTTTTAATGAATTGGTGAGTGAAAAGTTGTACAAGGATTTTGCTTGTGTAGACAAAATGATATCTCCTAAGCATAATTGTTCAAGGAAGATAAAGTAATTAATTAAAACATAAAAGAATAAGTAATAAAAAACCTAAAAGAATAAGAAGTGTTAATCTAATCAAGAAATAAAATTCTACTATTTGTAAATACTTTCTATCCTATTTGTAATAGGATTGTCCTACATCAATCTCCTCCTACTCGATAAAATTCTTCAAATTTGTCAAAGAAAAAAGTTAAATCAATTTGAAGGAATACTAAAATTTTTTCTATCACATTGTGAGGATTCAAACCTAGCTTGGACTCATGGAAAATCTATAGCTACCTATTGTCGTGTTCTGGCTCGTTGAAGCAACCAATATTCGTAACAATCAAATTTTGCAAATTTGTCAGCAATATCTTTAAACCTATCCATCATTCGTTTCAAATTCTAGATCAATGTTGGTAATTTTGCAATTTTCCAAACATTGTCAGGAGGATGCATGCCACTACCTCCATAGATGGCCATCAGCCAAGGGCAAAACCTTGCTTTGATATCAATTTTGGTGCAGAAACGAAATTAAAAATCTTGAAACAAGAAAATTGTAAAACTTGAAAACTTATAGAGATTGACTTAATTGTATGAATTTTAACAACATATTTATGGGACTCATAATTTTTATCAACTTTTCAACCACAAATTTATCAATTTTTATCAAAATATGCTAAAACTTTTACCATAAGCTTTTCGAACAACCCCTAAAGAAAATGAAGTGAGAAAAAGGAAAACTTCTAGAATCTAAAATATTCTACATAGTATTAAAAAGGAAACAAGTGAATAGAGTCAGTCAAATCTTCCAATATACTGGCATGTTTGTAATGAGAAAATTAAAAAAGGAAAATCAAAAGTGAAGAATATTGAGTTAATTTGAGGAAACCCGAACCTTCCAAAGTACTGTTTTTTGAGGAACTAATCAACTCCCAAATACAAACAATACATTTGTAGAATAACTCATTCACATTGTTCATTGATTTTACCTTTTTAAATAGAGGTAAGAAATACATAATTCCATTAACTAATAAAATAGTACACTTAACACATAATGTCAAAGAATTAGCATAATACATGGACATGACCCTATAACTACTTGGACCAATTTGAACTAAGACGATAACTAAGATAAAAATTACAATTGAAGTATAAAATTATTAATAGAACTTAAATATTTTCATAAAATAGGCTCGTAATATACCCGCCCTTTGAAAATATTCTCTCTTCAAGGATGACTCTTCTAGAATAATTCATCTTTTCCATCTTTTCCAATTTATGATCAAATGTGAAAGAGCATTGTGTAAACTGAGAGATTTGAAGAGAGAGAATATTTATTTTCTCATAATGAATAATACAATGACAATAATCTTAAATAGTACACGGTTAAAATAAGGAAAAGAAATATTTTCAAATCCTAAATTGTCCTAATAATCTCCAAGAATCATTCATAATTACAATAGTTACAGATTCCCTATAAATACAACTGTTAACTATGGAAGTAAAGATATTTTCATATTCAGGATTTCAACACTCCCCCTCGAGTTGGATTGTAAATGTTGATCCTATCCAACTTGTGAACGAAATCATCAAATTTTTGTCGAGGCAATCTTTTGGTGGCAGTTTGTTCTTGTGTAGGAACATATATCATACAAATAGTTCCTTCTACTTTTTCTTTGATAAAATGTATGTCCACCTCTACATGTTTAGTTTGATTATGTTGAATTGAGTTGAGAGAAATGTTGATAGCAACTTTATTATCACAATAAAGTTTGATTGGAAACTTTATTGTGACGTGCAACTCTTCTAGGAGTTTCTTCAACCAGAGTCCCTCACATATTCCTTGTGCTACTGCTCTAAACTCGGCTTCAGCACTACCTCTAGCCACTACATTTTGCTTTTTGCTTCTCCATGTTGCGAGATTTCCCCATACAAAGGTGCAATATCCAGTAGTTGACCTTCTAACCTCTGTTGAATCTGCACAATTTGCATCTGTGAAGACTTCTATTTCTTTTCTTTCATCTTTCTTGAAAAATAGTCCCTTACCGATGGATCCCTTGAGATATCTGAGTATTTTATAGACTGCTTCTAGACGAGATTCCTTTGGTGAATGCATATGTTGGCTTACCACACTTACTGCAAATGTAATATCAGGTGTGGGGTTCTTATGCCTTGCTTTTGGTCTCCTTGAGTAGACAAGCATTTCATTGTTACTTTGCGTTTCTGCATCTCCCCCTGAATTCAAGTTTTTCCCCATAGAAGAACTAGGTGGTACAATAGGCATCGAGATGGGTTCCAAGGGAAGAAGGTCTAGGTGTAGGTATCGATCTTCGCTTTGATCCTCCCCCTGAAGAGAGGGTTTGTGGAAATATGAAGTGTGTTCAAATAATGTGACATCAAGGCTAACGACTTTCCTTGTGAAAGGATCATAACATTTGTATCCTTTATTAGTAGGAGAGTATCCAATAAGGACAAATTTGACTGCTCGGGGATCGAGTTTATTTCTGTTATTGCTGGGAATGTAGACAAATGTGGTATAACCAAACACTTTGAGTTATAAACTCGAGCTGAGTCGAGAGTTAGGGAGGAGTTTTAGAATTTAGTAAGAGGGGAGTTGAAGTTTAAGGTACGACTAGGCATTCGATTGATTAGGTGAGTTGATGTTAAGATAGCGTCACCCCATAATTCTTTTGGCATATTTGTAGTAAACATTAAGGCTCAAGCACCCTCTAGAAGATGTCTATTTTTCCGCTCTGCAATCCCGTTTTGTTGGGGAGTTTCAACAAAGGAACTTTGATGAATTACCCATGTGTTCGAAAAAAATCCCCAAATTTTTGTTAAAGTATTCTGTGCCATTATCGGTACGCAGAATTTGTATATGGGTTTCAAATTGGGTTTGTATCATGGAGTGGAAATTGATAAACACGGATTGAACGTCAGATTTTTTTTTTAAGAGATAAACCCAACAAAGTCGAGTGTTGTCGTCAATGAATGTGACAAACCGTTTTGTACGAGTTCGATTAGGTATCCGTAAGGGACCCCATACATCACTGTGGATCATTGTGAATGGTTTCGATGGTTTATATGTGGATTTTGGGACTAATGTTCTTTGATGTTTAGCAGTTCATAGAATTCACATTAAAAATTGACGTGCTTTGTATTCAGAAAAATAGAAGGAAATACATGTTTCAAATACTGAAAATTAGGATGCTCCATTCTAAAATGTCATAACAAGATTTCACTATTACTAGGAACAGATGCAGAATCACAAATGGCAATTCGATGCTGCTTACTCATATCAACTTCGTCAAAGTAATAGAGTCTCACACTCCTTAGCATTGTCAATCGTCTTCCTGGATGATAGGTCCTGAAAAATATTGTGCGAAGAAAGGAATTTAGCAGAACAATTCGATTTTTTTGTCAATTGGCTTATAGATAGTAAATTATAGGATAAATTTGGAACACGAAGAACAGATTCCAAAGTGATAGAGTCAGAAATGCGAATACTTCCTTTTTCGGCAACAGACGAGAGGGAACCATCTGCAATTTTAACCTTGAAATTTCCCGCACAAGTTGAGTATGAAGAAAAAAGGTGGTAGGAGCCCATCATGTGGTCCGATGCTACGGAGTCAATGATTCAGGGAGTTTTAAATTGAGAGGTAATGTTTAAAGCTTTTAAGGAATTACCTCTATGGGCAAGTGAGCTTGAAGGCCATTTGGAGAAGATTGACCATATGCTTGAAGGTTAGATAAGATTTTGTAAAGTTGCTCTATGTGTTCAGGGTTGAATGTACTGCTCGAAGTGGGGTTTTTAGTTTGCTGACCAACTGAAGCCTGCTATCCTCGGTTTCTATTATTTTGTCTCGGTCTCCGATCGACTGGTTTTCCATGCAAATCCTAACATGTGTCTTCTTTATGTCCCGGCTTACGATAATATTCACACCAGGGTCGTCCCTTTTGTTGTCTTGGGCCCGATCCATTTAGCACCCTTTCGAATATAAGCCAAAATGTTCAACCAGTCCATTTTTAAAGTTTACAGCAGGCCCATCATTAAACAAACCCATATTTTTTGGCCCAACTTCGCCGCCTCTACACGGTTGTGGCCCAAGCTTGTAAGGCCCATTACCTTTTAACATCAAGGCCGACATCTCCAATTTAGTATGCCCATTTTTTCCTTTGTTCATCATCATCGTTCGTCGATTCTCCTCGTGACGAACCTCCGAGAAGACCTCACGCGTCGACGGTAACGGGGTGGCGGCCAAGGATAATTCCTCACACATCATCTAGTTCGCTGTTAAGGCTAGCCAGGAATTCAAACTCTTTCGCTCTCCAATTTTTTCGATATCGCGAGCAGTTAGTCGGGCATGCCCATTCTTCTTCTGTGCTCAAATTCAATTCCTGCCACAAAGCCACCATCTCCATGTAGTAATCAATTACTTCCCTATCTCCTTACTTGATTTGCCATAGTTTGGTTTTAATTTCAAAAATTTGGGAAGAATTCTATGAATCGGAGTAGGTGTCTCTCACAGCATCTCATACATCTTTTGCGGTTGGCAAGAACAGATAGGGTTTTTTGATGGGCAGGATCATAGAGTTCACGAGCCACGTAGTCACCAATGAATTTTATGAGTTCCACCTTTGCAAGCGGGCAACCTCGTTTGAGATGGGCTTCTTCACAACCCCGATCAGGTATCCCAATTTCCCTTTTCCGTCAATTATTACTTTGATGGATTGGGCCCACTTTTTGAATTTTTTTCTGTTTAATTTTTCTATCGTGAGTTGGAAAGAAGAATTATCAATTCCTGTCGAACCGATGGAGGGGATGATCTCTGTTTAGCCATCGATTGACTCGGAGGTCATTGACCCCTTACTGGTGTCGACAGTTTTTGTCATGGCTACGATACCATGCAAACTGAGAGATTTGAAGAGAGAGAATCTTTATTTTCTCATAATGAATAATACAATGTCAATAATCTTAAATAGTACACGTGAAGGGTTAAAATAAGGACAAGAAATATTTCTAAATCCTAAATTGTCCTAATAATCTCCAAGAATCATTTCATTCATAATTACAATTTCCCTATAAATATAACTGTTAACTATGGTAGTAAGGATATTTTCATATCCAGGATTTCAACACATTGATACTATGTTCTGTTTGATCTCTAACCTTGTTTGATCTCTAACCTTGTCTATTTTAACCGATGATTTTTTTTTTTTGAAGTTACTAGGCAACTAAACTCTCAAAGGCTCCATTTCCCTTATAAGGGACATTATGAGCCTATTATTTTATTTCGAATTTTTGTCTTTTTATTTCCTTTATGAGGAACATTTATTTTTCATCGAATTGGTTTAAGGCAAAATGTAATAGTTGCTCTGTGGACAGCCAAAGTAAGAATGAAAATTTTGTCTCTTCTGATTGGTTCTACATGTAAGGTATGATACCTTGAAACACAATAATGATGCTACTTTGGTTTAAGAAAGGATTTTGAACTCGAGCTACTAATATNGTTTAAGAAAGGATTTTGAACTCGAGCTACTAATATCAAAAAATGAATGCTGTGAAAGTTTTGGTGATTGAATATGGTGTGGTATTTGCATTATATAACATATATGTTGCTTCTTTACATGAACTTCAGAAACAAAAATTGTGAGAGAAAATATAAATGACGTCATTTTGGATGCCCTATTGTTCTACAGGGTGAATGAATATCTTTGCAGAAGATGGTCTTTATTCAACCTGGTTTCACCTATTACTTCAACGTTTTAATTGGATTTTTTTTTCTCTTCGAATTGGATGCTACTATATTATAGGGTGATGAAAGTAGAGGAATGACAATCTGTTATAAAAAAATTTACAGATAATTTTGTCAGTTGTGAAAGCTTTTTATATGAAGTTCTTAAAGTTTTTCTTCAATGTGTGCACAACTCTACTTTTTTTTTTTTTTTTT
>CAIGRH010254895.1:0-16381 GCA_903798295.1 Fraxinus nigra | reverse complement strand
AGAAAAATACTACTTTTTTTTTTCTTTGCATCATTGGAGGTCTTATCAATGGGTGGGGTTAAATCGATTTTCTTGGATTAATCCATGACCCGACCCAACCCGACTCGCCTTCTTCGCCCAAAACCCAACCCAACTATAAAATAAAATAAAAAACTCGACCCAAACCGGTCGATTTGGGTCGGTTCGGACGGTTTAGACGGGTTGGTTTGGGTTTTGCCCACCCCTAAGTTTACAAGATCAATTCATGAGTATACGTGTTAGGTTTTCATGTGCAATCCTATAATAAGAACCTTGCTGCGTGCATAGAATACTATGCATGCAGAATTCCACCAAACCACTCACAACATAAGTGTGGCCCGTATTTTTTTGCAATTCTTTATTCGCGATGGGACTCACCTCCATGTGAGATTTCTAGTGAAATTCTGTGGCCATTTTTTTTTTTGTACAAATGGTTTCAGCCCTACAATAAACCTACACGTATTTGTATAGTAGCATGATTACACTAGGCAACATTAGAGGAAAGTAAATATGTAAATAAGTACTTATTTAATACATCTTAGTCCCCATTATTCCACATTATATTTAGAGAAATATTAATTTTTTGAAAAATGGGTGATTAATAAAGAAAGAAAGGTTTTTGAATTTACGTGTAATATTATTTTATTAGAGAATTTATGATTGATAAAGAAAAGAGAAAAAAATAAATTATAATTTAATGGAAAATAACGAGGACTTAATTTCCTCCTGACAGTTGTTTAGCTACTACCTTATGAACTTGTTTAATAAAAAATAAAAACAAAAATCAATTGGGACCTTTTAATTTATCAACCTATGGAAGCAGTGTCGCTTTGCAAAAATCTTGAGTTGAGGTCAATAATTCTAGAAGGAGACGCGCTAAATGTGGTGAAGGGAATTAATGGTGACTCGGACTTTTGGAACTATCCAAGCCTACTGATTGAGGACACAAGGAGCATGCTTAGTTTTTTTTTCAATCTTGGTATGTTGTTCATGTGCTTAGAAGGATTAACGTTGTTGTTCATATTAGAGCAAAGGAAACACTCACTCTCTGAGCCTGAGGAGAGAATAGTGTTGGAGGAACCCCCTCCTTGTAGCTGTCATTTGCTCTCTTGAATTTATGATATATCTTCTCCTAAAAAAAAAAACCTATTAGAGGCCGTTACATGAACTCCCTGTGATCAAAGAGTGCGTGTATGAATAGAAGCTTTTTTATTTTATTATAATTAGCAGACTAGGTGCATAAATTAGGCTAGTTCACGGCTGTAATTTTTTTTTTTTTAATCGAAATGGTATGGCTAATACGTTTTACTGTTTTAGAGCCTTATTGTTTTGGCTAAAAGGTATGATCTCCAATTGGTTGTTTTGAAAAAGGATTACAAGTTTGTTTGGGAAAGGTTACTTGATGAAAAACGTAAATTTTTTTTTTGAGATTATGCGGTTAAAAATGAAGTAAAAGTTACGATTTCAAGTGCAAAATAATTTTTTCAAGAAAACGTATGATTAAAAATAAGTTAAAGAAATAATAAATTTTAATAAATTACACCAAACAAATGCGTAACATAAAAACGTTGGACAGAGAAATAATTGAATCTTAAATACTTGTTTAAGAATGTTAAAGTTGAACTGCAGCTTAAATTAAAGAGTCATAATTGATTGGAATATCTAGAGTTCTTAAATAATGACATGAAGGGAGATAATGGAGCCTTCAAGTATGTGCACATTCATAAATATTCTTTCTTGAATAATGTTATCTGCATTGAATACCGTCGATAGTTTTTTTATGTGGTATATATATGTAGAGATTTGTGATTTGATGCATTAATGTGATAATTTTTTTATTAACTTGTACATCAAATAGCAAATCGTCACATATATGTCATGTAGAAAGATGTAAACTTCACTATAAATAACATTACTCTTCTTTTTTAATGGTGCAATTGAAAGGACTTGTGTCCAAGCACGATTCATTTCAATCATTGAAATTTAAACGTACGTCTTACCGAAACATTTTCTAGTATTTATTCATTCAGATTTCACACCGAGATTTCACCTTCAACTAGGAGGGTGTTTGGTAGGGATTAAAATTAGATTTTTAGTTAATTGTGATAGAAGTTTTTGAAATGTGTAATTGAAAAGACGTAAGACCTATGAAAGATATTGTTAATATTGATTGTTTGACTTCGACTTAGACTTAGATTAAAATCAGATTTTAATCCGACCCAAACAAACCCTAGTACTCAACGGGCTGCATAAATCTCTATAGATGGGAAAGTGTAGATGAGGAAATCAAGATGAGTAATTGTGGCAATAAATTACCTTATACATCTTTTTTTTTTTTTTTTACTTGCACTTATTATTATTATTATTTCTCTAATTATGGTTTCTTTTCTTTGTCGTTTTATCCTAAGCACATTGTTGGAAATTTACGGTCCCAAAAAATATCAAGAACAATAAAATATCAAATGAACACAAGTATTTTTCGCCCGTAGGCCCGAATGTTCACCAAAAGGCTACTCACCCGTTGAGCATTCACCTTAGTGAATAACGCTCAAACCCACTATAATAGAACAAAGTTCAAGAAGTACAGGAATCAGAGACCCAAGAATCACACAAGATAGCCCTCAGCCTAAAACTCCCCTTCTCTCTTTTACAGATTACACCAAGTAATCAGCCGTGCTTCTGCTCACCAAGAATCAGAAGAAATATAACCCAAAATACTGTAATCAAACTTAGATAGCACCAAGATTATCTAACCTAAACCGATTACAGAATGAAAACCAAGAGTTTTCATTATTAGAGAGAAAAATACAGAAAGTCTCAAAGGAGAGAAAACTCTAGATCAGAGAGAATAAATCGATTGCCAACAACAGAAGAGTCTGGAGAGTTATAGATCTCGAATGCATCCTACGATTGTGCCAGCACCACGTGTTATCATTTTAATCAACTTCTCAAACCAATAAAGCGTGTTTAGGTAAAAAATGCGAGAATCAACAGTAATGGGCTACCCGGGTTGCATCCATCAATAATAACAATTGGGCTGGACCATCATGGGCTGAATAGAGGATGTTAAGCAGAATTTCAACACACATGTAAGAATATTTAATTAGTATTATATCTATATTAATATATTTCTTGATGACAAAAACTGTCTCGCCCTTTTGCCATTTAATTTCAGAGGCACAACTTGTCCACATTCGACACAGTTGTATTATAAACGGAAAACTAGAGGTGCAGTAATTTGCTTCCTATTTACAAATGTGAAGCAGTTATGTTTTGCATTTTTTTTAACGAAATATAATGTTTTGTTGGAAGAAGCTTGAATGGGTGGTGTCGTTTTCCAAAATAGTAATTTTACTTGCAATCGTTCACTATAGTAGTCGTTCTACATAACATACATGTAGCTGTTAGTGACAGCATGTCGACTACGATAGTGAACAATTGCAAATTGCATTATTCTTTCCAAAATGTACATTATGTAAGGCCAATTAATGTAAATTCCTCAACCGAATAACACTTAAAAAGGAGAAAATACAACGTAAGAGGGAAATAGGACAAGAAATTGCAAATTAAATTCCCAAAGACTTGGTATTTACCAAATCCAGCAATATTTAACAATAATGAATCCCAAATTGCTCCATTGGGAGGTCTGATCTGTAGAGGCCTAATTCCCCAATACCTGCCTTTATTTCTCAGGACTTTTCACTCTTTTTTCACCAATCTTGACAGTGGCAAGAAATATGAGCCTGTAAAAAACTACCATCCCAAATAAAATGGCAAGATCGATCCATTTAGAGTACCCCATTTCAACCTGCCAAATATCCCTCAAAATGGTTTCCCCATCAATGGTATAAGCTCCTTCTAACTGATCATTAGGAAATCTTAGGCCTTCAAATTCATTCTTATACAATCCTTGGTACGCGTACTTATGGAATGCGATGTAATAAAGCGGATATTTCCAGAACAGTTTGGGTAGATCGTTCGGCAATTGAAAGAATCCACCACTTAACATCATTAACCCTTGAATACCAGCACCAACAATCAGCCCCAGAAGGAAGTTTGGCATGATACTTGCCACTATCATCATTAGGCTCTCTACCAACATCATACATGTGAAAAGGACTAGTATGAAGTACAAAAATTGTATGTATCCTGGATGAAGGCCGACAAGATAGTAAGTAATTGCACCAGGAATTGTAGAGATGAGTAGTAAAAAGGGCGTTGAAGAGATTGTATTTCCAACTACAAATGCTGCAGCATCGTAATGCCCGTTTAGTCTCTCACATCGAAAAACCTGTGAACAAGAAATATGATGGAAAAATTGAAGTGGTGATATATTGGTTGATTTAATAGGTACTAAACTCACCTTCAAGTCTTCAACAAACGAAGGGAAGCCACCAATTGCCATGATAGTCAACAGTGAAGCTACAAACATGAGCAATGAACCTCTGGCCTGAATCATTGAAAATACAGAAAATACTTCTGAGATTATATTAAAATCAGTAAAAAGAACTCTTGATAAGAATTTCACTAATTCAACTCACATGAATGGAGTTGTAGCTACTCCCTACTTCATAAAACACGGTTCCAAGACCTAAACACAATGCAATGTAGATGCACAGCCGTAACCAGTAGTAGCCATGGTCACGGTACATATTTATAAATGATCGTTCTGTGAGAATGAGGCATTGTGTTAATAAGTTAGTTTGGTTCCCCTTCTCCGATTGCCCTCCTTCCTAGAGTACAAAAAAACACGTTAAGGAATATCTACAAGATATCATTTTGATTGCTGTGTTACAAGAAATACTTCAGTTTCTCACAAGTCTATGGAACTCAGCAACCCGTCTTTCTGTCTCCTCACAAATGCCGGATGACCTATAAGATCTTACAAGCAGATTAATTACTTCCTCAGTAGTCATTTTCCTTCCAGAGCCCAGTTCAATATCCTAATAAAAGCATAAATACTAAAGTTCAATGGATAAGACAAGGAAATCTTCTCTGAGTAAGCATGAAGTACATCCACACACCTCATCAAAATCCGTATTGATCATTCTAAGATAGTGATCCGCGGGATTCTGGAGAGCTGGACATGTAAAACCATTCATGGCAAAAAACTAATTTGAGTCAAAACAGAGTCAGCAGTCACAAACCATCGCATCTTTTCTATATACTACTCCCATAAGATAATATAAACATTTTAAACTCACCTCATTTGCTGCATAGGAGGGACCAAAATATATTGTTCTACCCTCGGAAAGGAGGCAAAGATTGTGAAGAAGCGCAAACACTTCACTAATAGGTTGATGGATGGATGCTATAATGGTCATTCCATGTTCCCGGGAAAGTTTGACTATTCTGTTCATGACAAAGTAAGAAGCTGCACTATCAAGTCCACTTGTTGGTTCGTCAAGAAAAAGAAGCTTCGGTCGCCTTAGAAGTTCTATGCAAATGCTTACTCTTCTCTTCTGCCCGCTACTAAGGCCTTTGCATCCCAACCCTCCAATTGTAGTATCTATAGAATCAAGCAACCCCATCTCCCTTATCGACCTCTCCGCAATCTCCCTTTTCTCCGTTTGTGACATAGTAATTGGCAATTGAAGCTGAGCAGAATAGTATATGGCTTCTCTAACTGTTAACGTCCATGTTAGGGTGTCCTCCTGTGTTACATAGGCCTAAATAGAAAACAAGAAAATGCACACATTTCAAGACATCTATGTTTCAATTTATTGGGACACTCAACATGAATAATCACGAATAATAGATTTATGTTAGTAGAAAGATTGAAGAACAAATGCTTGGACGTTTCAATAAAATAGATTAACATGTAATCAAATGAGTGGCGGAATAGCTCATACTGAAGTTCCATATGCCAGCTTCTGTTTCCGACCATTTATCAGGATTTCTCCTTTCTGTCTTGTTCTTGAATTTAATCTCCCTGAAATCGGTGCCACAGTATTCAGCACAGAGGGAATTCATTCCCAAAAATGAAAGAAATATACGGTAGGAATTAGAGTCTTAATCCTCCACACAATAATCATACCTTTTTCATACAAGATTACAAAGAGAGGGAACACATTGCATAAATACA
Organism: Fraxinus nigra; assembly: GCA_903798295.1. NCBI lineage: Eukaryota > Viridiplantae > Streptophyta > Magnoliopsida > Lamiales > Oleaceae > Fraxinus > Fraxinus nigra. The sequence continues at coordinate 10,278 of CAIGRH010254895.1, read as the reverse complement.
ATAATAAGACGGACTGCACTCAAACCACCTTTTCTTTATCTACTGGGACGCACGAGCACTACCCACCTATCCACCGTTTATTTCTATCTATTTATAACTTAAACCATTTATAAACTCTTTATAGAAATGCTTGAGCACAAGCCATTTCAATAGCAGGATTAAAAAAGAAGAGAACAAAAACATTTACCAGCCAAAGCATCAAGAAGAGTGGACTTGCCACAACCAGAAGGACCCATAATTGCCAAAACCTCACCAAGGCAAGCATAGCCAGTTAGCCCTTCAAGTATTGATTTTGTGCCATCTTTTCGGGTCGAAACTGTGACCCAAAGGTCCTTCCATGTCAAGTGAACTCCATTGCACGGAACCAAATCAAGTATTTCTGAATCAAATAATGACCCACAAGTTTCAAACATCGTTTTTTTCTCTTCACAATGTGACACAGATGAAGCCATGCATACAGAGACTGTTGAATTCTGATGCAAGAGGTGCTTGGATTTAAGGGTTCAAGGACTCGGATTTTAGATCCACTGAATCTGCATACGAAGACTGAAAATTCTAAGAACTGGCCCTTTTCTCCATGTCACTCTCGTGACTCTTGAATGAAGCCAATTTAATGCTATTGAATAAGCATTATATTTTCTTGTTTTCGTTTTTACAAAACCAAGGCTAAGTAACGCTCTAGTCTAAATGCCAAGTGGTCATTGTTAACAAATTTTATGCCTGGGGAAGAAAATTACAAATACAAAGTATTGAACTCAAAGATTCTGTCTTATGGCATCACTTTTATATTTTTATATTTCTTCTTTTCAACCACATTTTTCAATAAAAGAATATCAAACGCAAACTTAAAACTTTTTCTTATTTTTTAATTACACATTTTCCATCAATCAACTACTTCAAAATGCATATACACGAAAAAATGGGTCTCAAACAGGCTAATATTGATTCAAGTTTAGACAATATTAGGTCATGTTTGATTGCACAAATTTTCCATGAAATTGATTTTCCATCTTTCACTCACATGATCCCATGCTTACAATTTTTTTTTTTTTGTTTTTTTGGCAATGGAAATAAATTTTATTCCCAATTGTAACAAATTATACTCCTTTAATAGACAATTTCCATGGAAAATAAGGCAAAATGAAAGCCAAAAGATCCAAAATTTAAATATTTTTCAGGTGGAAAATTATACAAATCAAACACAATTAATTGACAGTTCCCAATCAAACAAGTTTTAAACAATTCAATTTTCTAAAATTTATTTTCTTTCCACTCAAATTCCATTATTGCAATCAAACAGACCCTTAAAGTATAATGACTTAATCGCCACAAACTAAAGCATAATGACCCAATTAAAACTCGGGTGGAAGTACAATGACCGCCGGTGAAATTAACCCTGATAGGTATATATTCGTTCCCGCCCAAACGCGCCTCCACTCTCTCATTCTTCTTCCAACGCCTTTCCTCTCTCTGGCGCTCACCGATTGTGATGGAGGATAAAAGTGGTCCCAGAAAAGCACTGGCCGGGTTCTTGATAAAGTATCACTCGAAGCAGCTGGAGTCCATAATCCTCTCTCCTGACCCCCGAATTCACTATCCTATACATATCGAGTAAGTAATTTTGATACTCGAATTGATGGATCCACAGTAAAAATTTTCATTTTTCAACAGTTTTGCAGAGTTAATGGATGAGAACCCGCATCTCGCAAACCTCATTTTCTCACAGTCCATTGAATATTTATCACTGTTTGACGAATCCGCGATTTGGGCTCAGGTTTTATTTCAATCGTACTTCATATGTCCAGTAATTGTTTTGGTCCACACAATGTCGGTCGGAATAGAAGTATCTCTATATATGCTTTTTTTTAAAAAGATTGTGTATATGTGATGTATTGTTGGAACTCGCAGAAAGTGATGTTCGAGGATTTCAAGAAATTTGAAAATGCAACTGTGAAGGAACATGTACACGTTCGTGTTAATGTCTGTGGTTCTCCTCTCGAATGCCCTGGTTAGTTTCCTTTGATTCTATGCTTAAATATGTTAGATTTTCTTGGCTATTCTTTTGGGGATTCTCTTTATGTTTAAATTGATTGACGTGACAAAAAAAAATAAAAAATTGATGGATGTATTAATCTTCTGTGAATGTTTTAGAAACATTTCCGAGTATTGGATGTGTGAGAGTGAAGCACCGTGGGATTCTTCTCACCCTCAAAGGGACAGTAATCAGGTCCGGAGCAGTCAAGATGATTGAAGGAGAGAAGATTTATGAGTGTCGATTATGTAAACACAGGTCCGAGTTGTCTGCTCATATGTTCTAACATTTTCCTTTCACTACATTTGCAACTTATTTTCTTCGAAAAGTTTTAGCTACTATCAAACTATATCATAATAGGCTTGTCTTTTATCCTGGGCATAAATTTGAAAAATCAGGGATACATGAAAAATGAAGTGACGTAAGTGCAATATACTGCTATTAGTTGAAAAAAAATCGAGACTGTATCACGCAAAGAATCTGCAAACGCGATAGCCTTGTGCAAGGATTCTTTTAGTATCCAAAGCTGATCACTTCTTCCAATTATAAATTCATCATGATCCACTGATTCATGGTAGTGCATCCTCTCCACAACTCAGTTATTAAACTATACATGTGTTTTCGCCTCCATATGATTTTTAATTGCACGATTACTGTGTATTCTTTCCTAGCTCATTGAATAAATAATAATGAGACCAGCCTTGTTCAGGAAAGGTGGCACAGGAAGGAAATATTTGTTCAGAATATGACACTAAAATTGGCCATAGTAAAAGCAAATATCTTTATAATGTTTACTTCAAAACATTTAGTGGTGCCCTGGTCCATGGCAGCCACTCCTTTAATGCCTGATGGCATTATTCTTTAAACTGATCATCTGCTAAAATGAAAAATTTGCCTGCAGGTTCAAAGTTCACCCAGAAGTCGAAACTAGAAATTCCATACCCAAGCCAACATTTTGCCCCTCTCAGGTCTGTTTTATTGTCCACTTTTTCAGAACTGGACCAATTCAAGCTAACAAGCCTACAAGCTAACCTTCATGAAGCTTGACCTTGCTTGTTTGAGTATTTAAGCTGGATCAGCTCAGAAAAGGTTGAACTTATTTTTAGCCTTGCTTGACCCTAGCTTGTAAAGACTGCGAACCAGTTACCTTTACTGCTTGATCCCAGGCACTTAAAATATGATTTAATTTTGCACGTATTTTAGATTTGAAAGTTTTCTTAAGTTCTTGTGATCTTGATCTTGTTTCATGTAGAATTGTGAAAGCACACGTTTCCATATTGTAGAAGACACCAAAATATGTCATGATTATCAGGAAATTAAAATCCAAGAAAGTACTCAGGTTTTGGGTGTTGGAGCTATCCCTCGTTCAATTCCTGTTATTCTGAAGGATGATCTCGTGGACATAGTTAAAGCTGGAGGTACACATTACGATGAGCTTATCTTTTTTACTTGCCTTCTTGGGATATTTCAATATTTGCATATTGCTAAGGAAGTTATCCCCTCACTACAAGTATGTTTTTGAGACCTAGTGCAGAGTCCTCAGTTTGTAGCTTAATTACTTGCAAATTGAACAGCGAGCAATGAAATTATAAGGGTGATCTTCTCCAGATTATCCAAAACTGTGTTTGGCGAATGCTAGTAGGAATAGATGCATAACTACTTGATAAATATTAATTTTGATGTTATAAAGTTGTAGAGAAACTCAGTCCCTTTTTTGTAGTTATTACTAGCATGCTATGATGCACTGACACGTGATTTTTATAAAAAATATTGACATGATACATCGTCGACATGTTAATTAAATTCTTTAAAATTCTTCATTTGTACTGTATAAATTTAGTTTTATATTTGTTATTATATTTTCTTGTTGAAAACTTTTAAATAAGGGTACCTATTTATTATTTAGTAATAATTTTGATTTAAAAATATATAATATTTCTAATAAAGAAAGAAAAATGATAATAGCGTGTCCATTTATCCTAGTAGAAGTGTCCGTGCAATAGAGCTGCCATGCAAAGCCAAGTGAATTGCTTCTCTCCTTTTCTCTCACACAGAGAAATGGTTTAGTGCCCGTTTGGCCCCAATTATTCTCTCATTTTAATGAGAATTTGATTTTGATATAGTAATTTTTTTGGAGAACGTGTGGTTAAAAATGAGGAAAAATCTTGGGTTTATGTGTAATATTTTTTTATTGGAGAATGTGTGGCTGATAAAAAAAGAGAGAAAAATGAATCATAATTTAATGGGAGCCAAACAAATGCTTAGTTTATTGTATTTTGTGCATTTTTAGGTGCCTTCAGTTTCATTCCACATTGCCAGAGAGAACATTGCATTAGTTCTACACATTTCCTCATTGTGCTTTAACACCTTCCAATGCTACTTATATTTTACACTACATTTGCTATTGATGCATAATTAATTTTCTTCCTTATCCTTCAGATGATGTGATAGTTACTGGGGTTCTGACAGCAAAATGGTCCTCTGATATGAAGGGCGTGCGCTGTGACCTTGATCCTGTATTAATTGCTAACCATATCAGGTAAACGGCATAGTTTCTTTTATCTTCTCCTATGCTTTACTTATTTTTTCACATGATATTATACATATGCAATTGAGGAGTAAAGGTAAATTGAGGACTAAATTCTTATAGCTTGCAGAAACCTTACAGCACATTATGATGCCTTTACAACTGGTTGCAAAAATATATAGTTATGAAGGTGATAATTACGTAGTTTGACAAATGGAACTGCCTCTCATTGTCTTAAGTATTTCTACCTTGATTACTTTTGTCTTTAGGAGGATGAATGAGCTAAAGTCAGGTATCGATATCCCTGACGATGTTATTTTAAAATTCAAGCAGTTTTGGTCAGAATTTAAAGATGCCCCACTGAAAGGTAACAGATATTAATAATATATGCTGTATACTTGATTTCTGGATCCTATATGCCTATTTCATATCAAAATGTTTTAGGCAGGAATGCCATTCTACGAGGTATCTGTCCACAGGTTTTTGGACTCTTCACTGTAAAGCTTGCAGGTATTTCCCACTGAATTCTATTATTTAATGGTTGAAAAAGTTTTGCAATCTTAGGATTATGGTGATTCAACATGAAGTTCTATTTCATGTAGTTGCCCTAACACTTGTTGGTGGGGTCCAACATGTTGACGCTTCTGGGACAAAAGTTCGTGGGGAGTCTCATTTGCTTCTGGTTGGAGATCCTGGTAAACATTTAATTTATGTACCATTGCCTGCTTCATGATGACATAGCTGCTGATCTGATTTAACTGCAGAGTGCCGTGCAAGGTTTTTTTACCCCAATGTCTGAATTGTCCTTTCAGGACTCATGGACTCTTGTAGCAATATTAATTCTTTTCAGAATTTTAGACGCATAGTTCTCAAAGCTAGGTTTTCATCAATAACTTCTAAAAATGTATAGTAAATTTGGTTCTACCAGGAACTGGAAAGTCTCAGTTCTTGAAGTTCGCTGCTAAATTGAGCAACAGATCCGTTATTACAACTGGATTAGGAAGTACTAGTGCTGGATTGACTGTTACTGCAGTCAAGGATGGAGGTATTATTAACTTTACCAGCTATCTGTTTTCTCTTTTGAGTATCATTTAGATCCATTCAGTGCCTCCCAGAATAGATTCTGACCATTTCTTTGAGCAGATAATTTTGGCATCTCAGTAGTTTTGGCCTTAACAAAATTTGTATGTATATATATATTTTTGTTATAACACATTAGAAAAAAATTCAGGGGAATGGATGTTAGAAGCTGGGGCTCTTGTATTGGCAGATGGTGGCCTTTGTTGCATAGACGAGTTCGACAGGTACCGCCTCTGAGTGACATCATCATGTTAGTGTCCTGAAAGAAAGAAACCAGCAAAAGATAATGTTTTGCACTTGCAGATAAATATTTTGAAGATATAGCTTTACAATGTCAGATGGCATCTTTAATCACAGGTTGCTTAACTATACATGGAAGTCCTTGATCAGATCTGCCATAATAAATTATAGTAGTTATATAAACACATCCCCAAATTCTCATTCAACTAACAAAAAGGGGAAGGCGTCCAATAATCTATTATTATTTTACATTTTGTTTTTCGTTAATGTTATTGCTAACAAATATTCACATCCCGTTCGCACTTCACCTCTTTGACAATGAAAAATAACCTCTTTGTTGTTTCATAAGGGATGCTTGAATGATCTGCAGTTCGTGTAGTGCTACATTTTAACTAATGTAACTTTCTTTTTGTTTTAGCATTTTACAGTTACAACACTTAACACTTTTTTGTTTGATAGCATGAGGGAACATGATAGGGCAACCATTCATGAGGCTATGGAGCAGCAAACAATAAGTGTAGCCAAGGTATTTTGACAATTTTTGTAACAGCTGCAACATAATGCTTTCTAGGACAATATCTCGTTTCTTGTATTCTTTCTGTAGCAGAAGGTTCATCTTATTTTTTAGTTTACATTATGTATATGAATATGTAATATCAGACATGCAACTTAATTTATGACATAGAATATATATAATATTCATATACCGAGTAGCAGAGAGTAGAGATCATGTGTTTGAGTCATGAAAATGCCCCCAACTTGCAGTGCGAGGCTATGATATCCAATCATCTAGAGACCTCATAATCATAAGAGCCTTGTATCATGTCTACTCTCTACTCCTAATTTTCTTCTCAAATCTTTTCAAAGCATATATGATAGCCTAATATTCTGTGATTATTGAGCTGTACAATGGCAAAAGTACTTTCCTGGCTCTGGATGCTTCTCTATTTTAGGTTGTTAGAAAAAATTAAACTAAAATTTTCGTGGTTTTATACATTTTATTTATATTTCTGTCTGCCAATATTTTGAAATAACTGTTCAAATAAATTAAAAATTCAGGCTGGTCTTGTAACAACGCTCAGCACAAGGACAGTTGTTTTTGGCGCAACAAATCCAAAGGGACACTATGATCCTGATCAATGTATCCTTTCTGTTAATGTAACTTGATATTTTTTTAGGTAGTCGGAAAGACATAGTTTTTGTTTGAAGCACAGGCCTTTTGATTTCTCAACGAGTAGTTTATACTGTTTTATTTCTTAATTAAAGCTAGCTCTATCTGTCAACACCACACTTTCTGGACCTTTGTTAAGCAGATTTGATATAGTATTAGTCCTGTTAGACACAAAGAATCCGGAGTGGGATGTAGTTGTTTCGTCGCACATTCTTTCCGAGGTAATAATTCCAAGATCAAACTTAATGGCTTACCTTGTGCCATGAAGCATTTAATGGATTGATCTGAATTTCGTGTCTTTGTTGCATTGGTTAGCAAGCAGAACCAGGTAAAGGCAACTCAGATGAAAATCTATCAAATAGTTGGCCTCTTCCCCTGCTTAGAAGGTAAGATTCTTGGAAACACCTCAACATTCAGGCTAACACATTCCTCTTTGGCTCTTCATATTAACTATCTGTTAATCAGCTCTTGAATGGTTATGATATTGCTAGTTCAGCTTGAACAGAATGTTATAGATTACCATATGTATTTAACATCCTGGATTTATTCTGTTCATGTAAATTTGTACCATATCATTTACAGTACTCCTTCAATCCCAAGAAAAGTGACCCCTCCAATGGTCGAAATCAAATTGCAACTCAAACCATTAATTTTGCCCCCGTTTGGTACCCATTCTCATTCTCATTTTTTTCTCTTTTTTCATTTCAACCACTCATTCTACCAATAAAATAATATTACACACAAATCTAAAACTTTTCATAACTTTTTCACCACACATTTTCCCATCAATCACTACAAAAATTCTATTCTCCAAAAAATGGGTGTCAAACACCCTCTTTATGTTTTTTTATGTAGCATTTCTGTGAAAAAAATCATATAAATTATAGTACTCATAGTGAAGTTTCTCATCTATTCAATTTCTTTTATGCAAATTAAAGCAATAGGTATGATGATTTCAAAGCTTTGTCAATGGACTTTGGATAATCAAAGACATCTTTTAGTAATGGAGGGAGCATTGGTTCACTATAGAGCCTGTTTAATCATTTTGTATTTTTGTGGGGAATGCATTAGTAAAAATAATACAAATTTCTGATTGAGTCACCTCCTGTAGTTTATCTATTCTGTATGTTTAATTTCAGTGGGGGAAGGCATCAATAAAGTATGAACTCAAAAAGCTTATAAAATATGGCCAGTATCTTCAATTTTGTCTCACCAGTATATTTAAAATGAAATTTTTGAAAAGTAGATCATATAGGATGCTTACTTGCAGGTACATACACTTTGTGAAGGGATATTTTAGACCAGTCCTTACAAAGGACGCTGAAAAGGTTATTTCTAGCTATTATCAACTGCAAAGAAGATCCGCTACTCATAATGCAGGTTTACCTAAACTCAACTAGCTTATTTTATAGCATTCTAATTTGCCCCTTCTCTTTTAATTATGTATTTTAACACATAGTATCACAGCAAGAACAACTGTGCGCATGCTGGAAAGTTTGATACGACTTGCTCAAGGTACAATTCTCCACATAGCATTGACTTTCCTATGTTTTGCCTCCATTTATCTAACTTGCCAATGTGACACAGCGCATGCAAGGTTGATGTTTAGAAATGAGGTTACTCAGCTAGATGCAGTCACTGCCATATTATGCATTGAATCATCCATGACGACTTCAGCTATTGTTGATAGCGTTGGGAATGCGTTGCACTCCAATTTTACAGAAAACCCTGATGAAGAATGTATCCTTACACCATATTTTCATAATTCAAATACATATACAGAATCCCTGTAGAATGTGATAATGCAAATATACAAAAGCCAATTTTTTTTTTTATTGTGAAACGTTCTAATATTTTCGTTAGACTTGGAGGCAATATAACATGCTTATTCCAGAACTATAATTTTAGAACTTGACTCCAGCATATTAAAAATCAACTCTTTAAGATTTCGTTACATCGAGATGCATAACAGAAAAAAATGTTTTGAGTGGATCTTTTGTAATTCTTAACTGAAATGGTACAGATGCCAAGCAAGAAAGGCTAATTCTAGAGAAGTTGAGTTGCATCGACGAATTTCCTGGCATAAACATGCTTGAAGGGTGAACCTGTAGAGGAAATTTAAGAATATTGGAGCAGTATACTTTTTTTTTTGTGTAATATGAATTGCTGTATAGTTTTCTATTCCTGCTTGCTGTTAAAAAGGTAGTAACTTACTCTTTTCTCTCATTTGAATTATGATAATTGTGAAATCAAGAATTTGTATTTGATTTTTGGTTGAGTACCTACCTACCTACCTACCTACATGGAAGATGCCTTGAAATTGGATGGTATTCTACTAATCTATGTGCTAGATTTATAATCTATAATGTGGCAGTATTCATAGTTTCTTTCTTCACACCTTCCTGTCTATTGTAATTTGTAACCTGCATAATCCAGTAATGGTCTACAGTACGTGTGATGTGGTGTGGTGTGGTGTGGGTGAACGTTGTTACTGCTACGTGAAGGTGAAAAGTGAAACCTAATCAATCAATATAATAATTATTTTCTTTGGCTGCTAGCTGAAAATATGATTGGATTGCATTTGACTAAACATATTTAGATTTGGTGAGATTGACGCATATCAAGTAGGTCCCAATCCGACGGTGGGGTCAGGATAAAGGTGGTAGGAAGCAAAAACGAAGGAGAAGTGAGATAAAATGGTCCAAAATAGACAGCAATAAGTTTACGTAGGAGGAACCTCAACCTTATATTTTGGTTGGCGCCTGCTCCATTTCTACACGCCTTTTTATGGTGTTTCTATGTAGGTGACAGACAAATATTATTGGACCATTATTATTTGACTTCTTGTTGCCTGCTCCATTTCTACACGCCTTTAAGATGAACTATTACCTTTATTTTGAGAAGAAAATATATATTATTATCTCTTTGGACTTGATCTCCTTCTTCCAATGGACAGAATAAAAATTCTCACTGTTGATGCGACGAGAAAATCTTAGATATGATTCTACAATGTGGGGTTTTATTCATCGGACAGATCAATTTCAATCATCCCATTATCTCAATGTCAATGAAGTAACATGAAGTTGATCTCCTCCCTCGCAGACCTTTATTTTGAGAAGAAAATATATATTATTATCATCTCTTAGGACTTGATCTCCTTCTTCCAATGGACAGAATAAAATTCTCACTATTGATGCGACGAGAAAATCTTAGATATGATTCTACAAT
>CAIGRH010254869.1:0-12041 GCA_903798295.1 Fraxinus nigra | reverse complement strand
GTAGAATGACCCACACTCTTCAAATGGTTGGTTGTACCCACGTTTGCTGATAGACGGTTCCTGTCTAGCACATTGTCATTTATATGATTGAGTGTAACATTGGACCCATAGTGCTAGACAGTTTGTGTGGACATAGAGGATCTCATGGGGGTCGACGGCCTCATGGGGGTAGATGTCCTTTTAGTGGTGACGATCTCATGGGGGTAGACGGCCTTTTAGTGGTAGACGCCTCATGGTGGTCGATGGCCTCATAGCGGTGGACGGCCTCTTCGTGGTAGACAACCTCATGATGGTAAACGGCCTCATAGGGTAGACGGCCTCATAGTGGTAGACAGCCTCATGGTGGTAGACACCTCATGAAGGTAGATGGTCTCATGGCGGTGCTCTACATGGAGTGGATATCTAGAGGTTCTCACCCCCACTGAGCATCTTGAATAATTAATAACGTCATCTTGTATCAGTTATGATATTCATGATTAATGATATGCTCAAAAATTAGATGTTCTGAGTAATGAGTGATTCTAAATCCTAACATATATTTACTTCTACTTTTTTTTTTCTTTCATGCAAATGTATTCGTTTTTGTATGATTCACATTAAATAATTTTTGAACTATTAATTTTAAATAAGGTTATTTTTTGTAATTTGTATTCACTTTGTATTGATAACATTAATTCATAGAAGAAAAAAATTGATTTTTTTTCTTTACTAAGTTATTGAGTACTATTATACAATAAATTATTCCATAACAAGGCTAGGTGTATGACTCGACTTTTCTTTGAATGTTTGGCTTTGACAAAAAAAATATAGTTAGTAACTAATTATATAAATATTTTAATTTAAAAATGAAGTGTTATGAAACAACTAAAATATCTCTTGTTGGAAGAAATATTAATACGCCTAGATCGCTGATAGCAATGTTGGAAATACAAGAATTATGTATTGTTTAAATACCACTTGATGAAACCAACCATCAGAATAAATTGTTGAAGTTATATGGCAAATAATGAAATATTAGATCAAGCAAAAGAATAATAAAGACAAAATATGACAGGAAAATTAAAAGATTTTATTGACTCCAAAATAATGGAGAAGAGTGAAAATGAGAATGGATCCTATAATTCTAGTAATTTAGTTTCTCACATAATAAAATTGTATAGAAGAGCCTAATATTTATAGGGAACATGTAGGGATATCTAAAACCTCTTCGTAGAGTTGTTGATGAAGTAGGATGCCAAAAAATCAAGTCCAAAACGAAAAATGAGAGAAAAACGCGAAAACCCAGAACATACAAGTGACGCCTATGCACCACACCCCAGGCACTTAAGCGTTGGCGCCAGGTGTCGGCCATAAAACTTCCAATAGTGTTTTTCTCTCTTCTGAACTCTTCTTCAAGTCTAATACCAATTTTTAACTCCCAATGAGCTTCCAAAATAGAACTCCAATAGCATTCCAAACTAAATTCCTCTTGACATGTATTTCAATTACTTCAACAACGAATTCGGGTTATACCAAGATTTTAACAATCTCTACATTGACACGAATTCCACTGCAACGATCAAAACTCCAAATTATTCTCCACTTGGAGAAGAAAATCCGCCTACAAAAAATGAACCGACTCTTCAACAATAACCAAAACTAATTTCTTCAACCAAACACAAAAAACTACACCTCTTGCAATGAATCCAAGCACTACTTTGCAGAATTATCTCAAATTTCAAAAACTCATAATGATTTTAAAATTCACCAAACTGTGTTGTAACACACCCCCAAAGCATAATCAAATCCAAATGCTTTTAAAAAAAGCACATTGCTAGATTGTACACCTTCTACTATGGTGAAAGTATGCTCGACAAAAATCGACATCCACTTACCTTTTACCACTGGGTCCGTCCCTAGCGGTTGAATAAAATGGCACCGCAAGTGATAGTGACAAAGTGGCATTATCCATATTTCTTGAACTTAACTGAATAGTGTTATTCATATTCGACCCTTTCCGAGCTCCTAAAAGTATTGTACCAAATTAATTATCTACCACAGTACTGAACATGTGATGATTGACTCTTCTATATTATGCACGATCTTGCAAGATGTATAATTGAGACATTTTCCATCTTTCCAATACAACTTGGGCACCCTTACAAATTTTCAAAACTTCATCTCCACTAAAGAACTCATAACCCTTTGAATCAAGGATAGACAATGAGATGAGATTTTTTTTTTTCATATCCGGAACATGCCAAACCTAGCCAAATGTTCTAATTTTTCCATCCAATAATTTCAATCTGATAGTACCAATTCCAGCAACCCCGACAGGATGTGTTGTCGCCTATAACTATGACACAGTTGCAAACTGTTTCATATGTAGTGAACAAGTACTTATTATGACACATGTGAAACACACACGATGAATCTAGAATCAAATCCTCCTCTAGTTTAGAATCGATGTCAGAAATAGCCAAGAAATCTCTCTCACTTACAATGTTCTCTGCGAGGTCTACTTCACCTGAAATCTCTGATTGCTTCTCATATCGACTTGCAGCCAACCTTTATTTATTCTGAGATTTGTAGCAATCCTTCTTCAAGTGTCTCTTCTTCTTACAGTAGTTACAAATCTGATTAATGAACTTAGACTTCGATCTGCCCCTTCCAGAACCACCATGAGCAACAAAGTCTTCTCCATCTATTACCTCTGAAACTAGGTACTTCATCTTCACTTTCGAAAATAAAGAACCATACATCTCCTCTATGGTGAGAGTATCACGACTATACAAGATCGTGTCTGTAAATAAAGAAAACAAAGCGAGCAACTAATACAATAGGATCAAAGCCAAATCTTCTTCATCATACTTTACTTCCAAAGTTTCCAAATCAGCAACGATCTCTTTAAATACAGCTAGGTACAGCTAGGTGATCTTCCAATGATTCTCCTTCTGTCATTCGATGGGAGTATAAACGTTGTTTGAGATGCAACTTGTCTGTCAGACTTTTAGTCATCCACAATTACTCCAACTTCAACCATAAAGCAGTCATTGAACCCTCCTTCAAAACGTCCTGAAAAATGGTATTCGATCGTTGAAGATGAATGTGAGAAAATGTATTTTTATCCTTCCGTAATTTGAGAACATGTCTTCTTATCCTTCTGTAATTTCTCCTCCGCGATCAAATTTGCGGGCATCTTGTCAATTACCAACAACCATCATCCAAATCAGTTGTGCAAGTACTACATGCATTTTGATCTGCCATAGCGAAAATCTAGTGCTCCCATCCAAAGCGGAATGTCATACTTTATGGAAGCCATCACAAACAAAAACCTCGAACAAATCAAATCTTGCGCTTTTGCAGAACTGCTGAACTTTGGCTTTGATACCACTTGTTATAAAACAACTAAAATATCTCTTGTTAGAAGAAATATTGAAATTCCCGGATAGCTGATAGCAATGTTGAAAATACAAGAATTATGTGTTGTTAAATACCAATTGATAAAACTAACCACCGGAATGAATTGTTGAAGTTATATGCCAAATAATGAAGTATTAGATCAAGTAAAAGAATAATAAAGACAAGAAATATTGTAGAGGAATTAATAGACTTTATTGACTCAAAAATCATGGAGAAGAGAGAAAATGACAATGGATTCTATAATTCTAGAAATTTATTTTCTCACATAATAAATTGTATAGAAGAGTCTATTATTTTTAGGGAACATGTAGGAACGTCCAAAACCTCATAGTAAAGTTGCTGATGAAGTAGGATACCAAAAAATCGAGTCCAAAACGAAAAGTAAGAGAAAAACGCGAAAAAAACCCGAAACATACGGGCGGCGCGTAGGTGCTTGGGCGCCAGCCTTGCAGTTGTAAAACAGCAACCTGGCGCCAAGACCAGAAAAGGTCCAATAGTGTCTTTTCTCCATTCCGAACTCATTTTCAAGTCCAATACCAATTTCCAACTCTCAATAGATTTTCAAATTAGAATTTCAACTTGACAAAGGACTTCAATAACATTCCGAACTGAATTCCTCTTGACGTACACTTCAATTAGAATTTTTCAATTTTTTTCAAAAAAGAATTCGGGGTCACACCCAAATTCCAACATGAAATAATAAATATTTATGTCCAATCACAACAATTCTCATCTAAATATTTCGATATTCTAAATTTTTTAAGCTTTAGAAAAGTTTTTTGTTAATTATGTTGATAGAACGTTATGTTTCTACTATTATAGTCATAATTAAATTTTAATGCCATCAACTTAAGGTAGTATATACATAGTTTTGATATTTTAAGCACGGTGCTTAGTTGACAAAACTAACAAATTGATTAGTTATGAAGAATTGAAATAATAAAAATAATGCTATAAAATAGGTAACAGATGCATTTAACTTCTAGCAAAATCATAATATGAACACATCAGTAGCTCAAAGCATATGATAATGGTGCGGCCGTGGAAAGAGAAATCTAAAGAAAAATCTTCTAAAAGCTGAGTATGTATAATTGGTTCATTTCGGTAACTAAAAATATTCAATTGGATGATTGTATTCGAGCTACATTTCTTTATCGGTTATACCACATTTTAATTTTATTTAAGATCATCAATCTTTGCTTATTTTAATCCTTATATCCTTGACTTTATTTTTTTATGCATTCTTATTTTTAATATTTTATTAATTAGAATATCTCATATCTTATAATGGTTTCAGTCAAACAAGTCCGTTCAAAGCAAAAAGTAACTAATTTTTCAATCATACTTTTAAAAAATAATAAATAAATAAGAGAAAGTATTTTTCCTCATTTTTAAAGAACAAATAAAAATTTAAATGAAATTATTGTCAATAACAAGATTTGATAATAAATAGTATTGAAGATCAAAATTCGACAAAAAAGAAGTATGGAGAAAAGTTTTACAATGAGCAAACATTGATGACCTTAAGTGAAATTAAAATGTGGTTCTACAAATAAAAAATGTGGTGTGAATATAATTACCCTATTCTTTTAAAATCAAGAATTTGGATAACTTGTTGTCTAGTTAGCTTGTGTTTGACACCCATTTTGGGGGAAAAAAATAGATTCTGGAATAGTGATTAATGGAAGAATGTGTGATTAAAAAGTAAGGAGATTTTTTGGGTTTATAAGTAATATTATTTTACTGATAGAATGTGTGGTTAAGATGAAAAAGAGATAAAAATGAGAAATAGAATGGGTGTCAAACTGAGTCCCAAAATAGATTCGGTTTGGTCCGCTTACCAATTAAAAGAAAGAACCGGTGTTTTTTTAATAGAATCGGTTGGTTCGTTTCGATGTTGATCAGATTCCAGATATTTTTTATTCACCCCTAGTTAGATAGCCTGTTATATAAAAATAATAGAATAAATATAATATTAGTTAATGTAACAATTTTAGGTACTTTTCCTAAATTAGAGGGATTAATCTTATACTAACCCTCATTGATATTCACTCTTGAAAGTTATCTATATAATATAGCTATCAAATCATTAGGAGAGGACAGCTAAGATTTATTTGTATCACAAGATGTTGGCTAAAATTTATTTCGTGTGATTGCTTACCATCAATGTGACATATTCGATTGAGTACGTAAATATTAAACAAATGTCATATTGTGATATTGTGACATACACCATACGTCAGAGATCGAGTCACATTCGAGGACAATTCTACATTAAACTAAATTGGAAATAGGATTGGAGATGGATGAGAAAATTACGTTGATGAGAGAGAAATAGGAAAGCCCCTGTTTGAAACTCATTTTGAGAAAAATAAAAAATTTGGAATAGTGATTGATGTGAGAATGTGTGGTGGAAAAATGATGAATTTTTTTTTATTTGGATAATGTGTGGTTGAAATGAGAATGAAAATGAAAATGAGAATGAGAAATTAATGGGTGTCAACGGGGTTGAAAAGTTTTTAATTTGTGTGTAATATTATTTTATTTGGAGAATGTGTGGTTGAAATGAAGAATGAGAATGAGAATGAGAAAGAGAAATTAATGGGTGTCAAACAGGGGCAATTAGGTTAAGAATGGATTATACAAATTTGAAATTCTTAATTTTAGGGAAAAAAATCGATTATAATATAAATATATTAAAAATCTAATTTGTTCAATCTACAGTTTTTTTTAACAAATAACTTGATAAACACTTTTTGTTCACTCCAAAAATGTCGAATTCAAAACTTAAATATAATATGAATACTAATTTTCTCATTAAGATTTATGGAATAGAATAGAGAAGATTTAGTACCATCGAAGGAACAAGATTTGAGCCAATACTATGCTATCTAGATCTTGTAATCGACACAAGCAGATGGGTAGTTCCCCTTCAAACCATTAAATTCTTAGCCTGGCCATTGCTTAGTCTCAAACAATTCACTTACAAGTTACAAATAAAAAGTAAATTTTTTTTTTTAAAAAAAACATTTTTCGTAAATAAATAACCTATTTATTATTAAAAACTTGAATTAGTGGGTATTTGGTGATGATTAAAATTAGATTTTTAATAGATTGTGATAGAAGTTTTTAAAATGTGTGGTTGAAAAGTTGTGGGATCCATGAAAGATATAGTTAACATTGATTGTTTGATTTTGATTTAAATTAAAATCTGATTTTAATTCGAAATAAACAGGGCATTAATATGATACTTATTTTGACAGTAAAGTAAAGATTAATTTTTAAATTTAAAAAAAAAATATTAAAACATGGTTAGCGGAATCAACAATTTTTTTGTCCTCAAATTCTATTGTATTTCACAAAATCAACAAATTTTTTTTTTTAGGAAAATACTTTACCGCCATATTGATCGTTCGTGTTAGATCATCAAGAATATGTAAACTAAAGTGGAAACGTACCCGAATCAGACATGATTATTACAATGAACAAGTTCTGCGGTTTTAATTTTTTAGATCAACGCGTTGTTCCTTTGTTTATCTCTGAAAAGGGAGTCATAACAGAATGAACAAAACGTATGATCCGGGGGCCATAACCGTGTATATATATACACTAATGGCCCATTGACCTAATTCGGTCCATCATGAAATTAAGAGCATGTCTGGTCTCTATACATAAAAGGCTCATACTTTAATTAGATGCTTTAAAATCCAAAATACCGAAACTTTATTAGATCACTTTAAACGGGGTTAACCAAAATTGATGGCATTTAATTTAATACACAATATTTTACATCTATGCCCACATGTTCGATTAAAATCCTTATAATCTCCCACTAGGGTTATATGTGTTACTTCATATTTGTGCATTAAACATAACCTTATGAATACTCAGAATTTTGCTATCATTATCGAATGTATCCCTAGACAATTTGGTCCATCAATCATATCTACATAGGATCAAAACGTCTTTCGCTACTTATATTATAACTAAACTCATCAATGGTCACGTGTATCGACATAACTGAATGACATGGATGTGTAGCATGGAAATTGCATGTGATGTGATCTTAACATACTTATTTACAATCGGTCCACTTTAATACCTTAGTAAGATTATTTTCAAATGAGTTCAGATATAATAAACCAAAAACTTTATAACCAAAACAACTTTATTCATAAACCATATCCTAAATGACAGTACATGTGTCTATATGAAAAGCACATAAATACAAAATCCTACCAAAACTAAATATCTTCAAGAGATATTGCACCCATATAACCAGTGTGCTCATGAAAGATGTTGGGTATCAATCTTTTAGGAAGCGGATCCGCAACCATGGAGTTTGTCTCAATATACTCTATTGACACTTGTCCACTCTGAAATCTTTCTTTATAACAGTCGGAACTTGATCTCTATATGTTTTGACCTCGTCGAGCTCCCGTTATTATTGGAATATAGCACTCTTGATTTATTGTCACAAAATAACTTAAGTGGTCTTTCTATACTGTCGACAATGCGTATCTCGATTACAAAATTTTGTAGCCATATTCCATAGTTTGATGTCTCATAACATGCTATAAACTGGGTTGCCATGGTGGAAGTAGCTACGAGTGTCTGCTTAGCACTCTTTCGGGAAATAACACCTCCAACAAGCAGGTAGATATAGTCTGAAGTTGATCTCCTACTATCTTGGCATCTCGCAAAATTGAAATCAGAATAACCGATGATCTCCAACTGATATGATCTCTTGTATGTGAGCATGTAGTCTTTTGTTCTCTATAAATACCGCATGACCCGTTTGGATGCTTTCCAATGATCCATTCATGGGTTACTTAAATATCTCACTAGCATCCCAGCAATATACGCTATATCTGGACGTGTACAAACCTGAGCATACATCAGACTCCCTATAGCTAAAGAATAAGGAATCTTCTGCATTTCTTTAATTTCCAAGTCATTTTTGGGGCATTGACTTAAACTGAATTTGTCTCCTTTATCCACAAGGGTGTCACCTGGTTTACAATCTTGCATGTCATATCTTTTAAGTACCTTTTTAATATAACTCTTTTGTGATAATCCAAGAATACCTCGAGAACGATCCCGGTGTATCTGAGTTCCTAATACATAAGAGGCGTCACTAAAATATTTCATCTCAAAATTCCTTGCTAGAAATCTCTTGGTTTCATGCAATAAGTATATATCGTTGCTGGCAAACAATATGTCATCGACATATAAAATCAAAAAAATATACTTATTCCCACTGAACTTGTGGTACATACAATCATCAACCGGATTCATCTCGAAACCATATAAGATGATCACTTGATGAAACTTGTAACACCATTGACGAGAGGCCTATTTGAATTAAATATTAATAGATATATTTCTTTTGTTTACAAACTATTTGCTTTGCATCATTCGACACAAAATTTTCTGTCTGTACCATATAGATTGTTTCATCAATGTCACAATTGAGAAACATTGCCTTAACATCCATCTGATGTAACTCAAGATTGAAATGCGCTATCAATGCCATTATAATCCTGAAAGAGTCTTTTGAAGAAACCGGAGAGAAAGTCTCTTTATAATCGATGTCTTCTTTCTGTGTTAAAGCTATTAGCGACAATACGATCCTTATATCTCTCCACATCACCATTCGAATCCCTTTTGGTCTTCAATATCCATTTTCAACCAATGAGTTTCACACCTTCAGGCAATGGAACGAGGTCCCACACTTTGTTGTCCTTCATAGACTTTATCTCTTTATTTATGGCATCGAACCACTTTTTAGAGTTATAACTTTCCATGGCTTGACAGAAGTTGATCGGATCATTTTCCACCACTTCAATGTCAACTTCATGTTCTTGGANCGGAGAGAAAGTCTCTTTATAATCGATGTCTTCTTTCTGTGGTAAAGCTATTAGCGACAATACGATCCTTATATCTCTCCACATCACCATTCGAATCCCTTTTGGTCTTCAATATCCATTTTCAACCAATGAGTTTCACACCTTCAGGCAATGGAACGAGGTCCCACACTTTGTTGTCCTTCATAGACTTTATCTCTTTATTTATGGCATCGAACCACTTTTTAGAGTTATAACTTTCCATGGCTTGACAGAAGTTGATCGGATCATTTTCCACCACTTCAATGTCAACTTCATGTTCTTGGAGAAATACGATGTAATCATCTAAAACTGCACTTCTCCTCTCTATAGTGGATCTTCTTAATGTCATTGGTTCTTAAGGTTGTAGAGTTTGTCCTTCTGGAATAAGTTGTTGACCTTCAAAGGGAGATACAATGACATTATCTTGATCTGGAGTTGCTTCTTGAACAATGTCAGGGATAGAAACCTGATCCTGATCATTGTTAACGACAATGGGAGGAAATTCAACATATTCCTCCTCAAAGACAGTTTGTAACCCTTTTTCCCCTTCCCCACCACCCCCTCCCAAAAACTCAATATCCTCAAAGAATCAAGCATTTTTCGTCTAAAAAATTGTCTTTGTTGTGGGATCATAAAACTTGTAACCCATAGACCTTTCGGAATATCCAATAAAATAGCAACCGATAGTCCTTGCGTCCAGTTTCTTTTCATTTGGCCTATAAGGCCTTGCCTCAACTGGACATTCCCAAATGTGTACGTGTTTCAAACTAGACATTTTGCCCGTCCAAAGCTCATAATGGGTTTTATCAGTAGCTTTAGTTGGAACTCTATTGCATATATATGCTGCGGTTTTAATGCTTCACCCCATAGTGATTTTGGCAAGGTAGAATGAATATTCATACTCCTCACCATGTCCTTAAGCGTTTTATTTCGTCTCTCGGCAACATAATTCATAGTGGGTGAACTCGGCATAGTGTACTGTGGGACGATACAACATTCCTCTACGAATTAGCAAATGGTCCTAGATGTTGTTCATCGGAACCATCATATATGCCATAGTATTTACCACCACGATCATATCTAACACTTTGAATCATTTTGTCGAGTTGGTTTTCTACTTCAGCTTTATAGTTTTTGAATACATCCAACGACTGTGATTTTTATGAATGAGATATATATAGTCAAATCTAGAAAAATCGTCTATGAACGTTATAAAATATTGTTGAACATTCCAAGAAGTTGTAGGGAATGGTCCACAAATGTCTGTATGTATAAGTTCTAAAATGTCTAAAGTCCAGTTGGCTTGAAATCTCATTTTATTGGTTTGTTTTCTCTTTATACAATTAACACACATCATAATCTATAATGTCAAGGGGATCGAGAATTTCGTTAGACACAAGTCTCTCAATTCTCCTTTTGGAGATGTGACTTAATCTCTTGTACCATAACGAGGTAGAATTCTCGTTGGTTAATTTTCGCTTTACATCTCTAGTACTTACATGTAAGGATTCATTAAAAGAAGCAATTGTATCAATTAAATAAAAATTATCGTAACCTGATAAAGAATTGGAACCAACCAATTTTGAATCTTGAAACAAACTAAATCTTCCATTTTCGAATGAACAAGAATAACCAAATTTGTTCAAAATAGAAATAAAAATCAAATTCCATCGAAAAGATGGTACAATAAATGTTTTATTAAGATCCAGATAAAATTTAGTCTTTAACAATAATTTAAATTTTCCTATTGCCTCTACTTCCACCGTCTTATCGTCGCCAACATAGCTGTATCTTTCACCATGACTTGATTTTTGACAACTCGGCAACCCTGCATAGACATACTGATGTGAGTTGTTGCAACATAATCTATCCACCATGAGTGTCTAGGTACTAGAATTAAATTAACATCAGAACAAACCAAATGAAAAAGAATACCTTTCTTGGCATGTTATGCATGATAGTTGGTACATTTCTTCTTCTTATGACCTGCAGCTCCACAAAGAAACAATCACCCTTAGTTGGTTCTTCATGCTAATTTTTTTTTTTTTTTTNACCGTCTTATCGTCGCCAACATAGCTGTATCTTTCACCATGACTTGATTTTTGACAACTCGGCAACCCTGCATAGACATACTGATGTGAGTTGTTGCAACATAATCTATCCACCATGAGTGTCTAGGTACTAGAATTAAATTAACATCAGAACAAACCAAATGAAAAAGAATACCTTTCTTGGCATGTTATGCATGATAGTTGGTACATTTCTTCTTCTTATGACATGCAACTCCACAAAGAAACAACCACCCTTAGTTGGTTCTTCATGCTATTTTTTTTTTTTTTTTTTTTTGCGATGTTGTACCCACAGGGATATCAGAACCAAGTGTAGCTCACCTTGAACAGAAATATTTAGTCTTTGGACAGAAATATTAACTTGTAAATGGTACTCTTGTTGTAGTGATCAAACATTGACAATAAATAAACTTATCAATCAATAAACCTTTCTTGGACCGATTTATTGATCACACTTCAAACCAAAAAATCACCACATGTTTATCACCACGGGTGTATGTGCAATTCGGCCAAATATTGACATTTCTTTGGGCTGATCAAATATTCGCATGAATAACACATACACAAACACCTTTTAGTATTATAAGTTAATTAATTTCCACAAGAGATGTTGCTTTGGGAACATGTAATATCTATTAATTTATTTTCGAATATTATACCTCTCAAAAGATTCTTTTGTAAC
>CAIGRH010254833.1:0-10141 GCA_903798295.1 Fraxinus nigra | reverse complement strand
ATTATAATTGACAACATGGAGTTTAATATGAAAAACATAAATAAGGAGACAAGAGTTTAGAAAAACTGATTGGTTTTTCTTTTCTTTTGTATTTGTTTTATTTCAATAGAAAGGTAAAATGGTCAAAAAGTACGTTTTGCGCCAAAAATTGGAAAGGTAAGGACATTCTGCACCAAGAAATGAAAGGTAGGGACGTTTTGCACAAAACCGTATGAAGGTAAAGACGTTTTGCGCTAATTACCCTTGAAATAGCCCAAAAAAAAAAAAATTAAAGCGTAAGAAATACATATTATTTAGGGTATATTTATTAATTTTTTTAGGTCCCCACTTATCAAATTTGTTCTCAATACTGTGTTTGATTTACAATGGAGTAACAAAATGTAAAAATAATTATTGCATTAATTATTAGGTGTTTAAAAGCTAAAATTTATACTATATACAAATTAGAAACAAACACACACAAAACACTTGCATGCATGTTCATAAACAAATATATTTAGACAATGGTATCGTATGTGTTAACACATCGCTAGTTTCAAAGAGTTATTTTTAAAGAGATCTTAACTTGTCGAAAGTGTACATTCCTTGTTCCTCCGAGTGACGAAGCTCAAATCTGGTGGCTGAGAAACCTACAAAAAAGGGTTTAGACTTCCTCCGTCATTTTAACTAGGCATGATAATCAATGCATAGAGATGGAAAGAGATGAACAACGTATATCTATAATTTTCCGCGTATAACGAATGAGATACATGTTAATCATGGGTTCTCTATTCGTAGGTAGGAATACGTTGTAGAAACATTCCACACAAAAAAGCATGAAGAGAAAACAAATAACAAAAATGAGAATACCAGAATAAAGATGAATGGCATAAACACGAATATAGTTGTCCTCAAATAATATTTGCCTTCACTCGAATTGAATTTGATTCTTAAAAAAGCCAGTCCAACGACAATTTTTTAGTTCCGCATATAACAAATTTATACGGTTGCATGGATAAATCACCTACATGACATATAAGCCATACACGTTTGTATGCGACCGCATGCCACAAAGGCCTATGCGACTGCATAGACCAAAGTTTTGGCCTCCAACCCCTTTTTCATTCCAAAGCATATTTTATTGATTTTAAACAACAATTTCAACATAATACACCAATGCTTATAAAGTCATGGCCTCCAACAGAATTGTCATAAAGTGCAAACCAAAATCCATTACACGAATATAACCAAATTGTCATAAAGAAATGTGCAAATTAATGGGATATTGTTGGTAAGAATGATATAAATAAAAGTTGCACATATAAGCGAGACAATAATTAATTATAGTAAATTTTTAGTGCAATTAAAAAGTGCCGCAACATAAGAAAATGACAATATAACCACACCCTTATTAAATATCTTTTATTAATAAACCCTAGATTGCCTTATTTATACAACCTCAAAAATAAATNCACGAATATAACCAAATTGTCATAAAGAAATGTGCAAATTAATGGGATATTGTTGGTAAGAATGATATAAATAAAAGTTGCACATATAAGCGAGACAATAATTAATTATAGTAAATTTTTAGTGCAATTAAAAAGTGCCGCAACATAAGAAAATGACAATATAACCACACCCTTATTAAATATCTTTTATTAATAAACCCTAGATTGCCTTATTTATACAACCTCAAAAATAAATCTTAATTTTGTCACACGTGAGAAGCCAAACATTTTTCCGACGTAAATTGTACGTTGATCTACACATTTATAATTTCTTCTAAGCATTACGATGAGACTTAAAGACATAGTCATAAAACCCGGCTGGGTCGGTTGGACCGGGTCGGACAGATTAATTTGATAGAAATGTACTTGACTCGAGTTAATCGACAATTTACTCAGTCCGATTGATCGGTTTGATTAGATTTTGAAATTCTCTTACAAAATTTTTGGGTCCAAGGGAATTGATTGAACCTTGGACTTCTAAGGAAAATAATGGATTCCTCACCATTTGAACATAAAATATTTTAGTATTACTTATGTACAATAACTTATATCTATTTAATGAATCATTTATAAGTTTTATAAAAATATATTTTTAAAAAAATTTTGGTCCAACTTAATAATAGTTATTAAACCCGGCCATGATCGACTTGTCGGGCCAGAAAAATGACGGTCCAAACCCTTCATCGCGCCATACAGATTGATTTGATAGAAATGTATTTGACTAGGTCAAAATCGAGTTTGACCGAGTTAACCAGTGATTTACTCGGTCCGATTGACTGATTTGATTTGTGTTTTAAAATTTTCTTACAAAAGTTTTAGGTCCAAGAGAATTGAACTTTGAACTTCTAAGAAAAATAATGAAATCCTCGCCTTGAGCAAAAATTATAAAGTGCTTTAGTATTACTTGTGTACAATAACTTATATCTATCTAATAAATCATTTATAGTTTTTATAAAAATATTGTTTTAAAAAACTTTGGTCCTGCCTTTTACATTATTTTATAGACCTAAATAATCAATTAAAAATAAATTAAAAACTTTAATTTTGCCTCTAAAAAAAATTTATACTTCATTTTTTTTTTTTAGGTTTTTATACAATGATCCGCCGGTTGAACTATCGGATCACTGGTTGAACCACTAATTCATTGAATCGCTGGATTGTTCGAGTTTGTATCCGGATCGAATCTAACAACTACGATTAAAGACCACACTTTCCAACTAGTATTATGTTGTTGTCATCGTTAGTATCGAAAATCTAATACATTGCACAAAATTATGAATAATTACATGTATGATAAAAAAAAAATGTTGTATGGGCGTGGTGTGCTTTTTTTATGGAGCGAGTGTTTGACTAATAAGGAGTGTTAAACTCTCCTCTAACTAAAAAGAGGGTGGTTCTAACTACCAACCCTATTGTAAGCCAACAAAATGCACGCGTTTCCTCTTGTTTGTCGGTTGATTAATCCTTCGATTTTTTAAACTTCGCCCTAAATTTATTTGGCGAAAATATTTAGGACCCATTTGATACGACTTTTGAAAAATTAAAAGTTATTTTTTAAATTAAGAAACTACTTTTAAACACATTTGAATAATTTGTTTCTATTGCCAAAACCGCCAAACACCATCACAGCTATCGTCTCCAACCACCACCGCCATCTCATTTTACTACCATTACGTTCTCCCTTTCCACCGTTCTCAAAATTGGAAATTTTCCCTTCAATAAGTTGCAGACTGGCACAAATTCATGATTGTCAAACAGACCTACTCAAAAAATATAGCCCTTATTGACCCAAATTTGATTGGTTTTGGGAAGTCCAAGTAATGTGTCTGTTCAAGGCCTAAGTGGTTACCTCACCAATTTGAATAGTGAAAATTAGCCCAAGCGTGTTCTTCCATGAAAACTACAGTCCCAATACAAAAATGTAACAATTCTTCAATTAAAAACTTCACATTTTTATAAAAAAACAGTGCCACTTTCTGAAAAGTCTCAGTCTTTGGGGTCGAGAAACAAAAGCTGGTCCCTTTGTGGTTCAAGTGTGATTAAAATATACAAGTTATATAAGAACAAATATTGTGACACAATTGCTACAGACGTTGAGCCACAAGAACGCTCAAACTAAAGTCTCGTGTAGTAATTAAATTTCTTTATAATCAACTTTTATTTCTCTAGAAATTAAGTGACATTGTTGGTATTATACATGCCCCAAAAATCTAAGTAATTACAAAAATTAAAGAACAAGATTTTTCGTTCATAGGCCCGAACGTCCACCCAAATTAAGACTAATTACCCGTTGAGCATACATCGAAATGATTATCGCTCCAATCCACTAAAAACCAGCAATAATCAATACAAATCTCACAATACAGATATCCACAAATGATTATGCCATTAGACTCAAAAGTTCTCTCTCAAGAAACTCTTGACTGATTACAGTAAGTAACATAAGGTTACTACTCAAAATAAGGAACAGAGATTACAAGGCAAAAACTAAAAAATTTCTGAGAGAATACACAGAGAGCAGAATAGAGAAAATCCTAAAAATAATCTCAAAAATCAGACGCAAAAGAAAAAGTCAAGCCAACAATACAAACAGTCAGAAGCATCCAATGACCATAGCCCTTCCACATGGCATCATCTCAATCTTCAAAATAAATAACCAAAGTCGCACTTCAGTTAAAACACGAGAGTACTCAATGGAAATGGGCTGCTGGTTTGCATTCAGAACTGGTAGGACTTAACATTAGTTGGGCTGCATCATAGAGCCATTAATTGAATTTTCAGTTTGGGCTACATCATTGGGCCCAAAATTGTTAAACAACCAATATTTAACTCACATAATAAAAAATTGACAACTGATTTAAAAATCTGTCCTAGATCCCATCCATTAGGTATTACATTATTGGTCACAAGAGTATTAAATCTCTACAGTGTAGCAGGTCACATGACTGTAAGTTAAGCAAAATGTCACCCCAACACTTTTTGAGGTGATGAATTGACATCCCATTCCCGTCTTTCGTTAAGAGCCGTGCTCCCAAGCAGCTTTTTCCTTCCGTTAATGGGGGTTCGTCTGTGCTCTCTAGGAACTTTCCGAGGGTCTTCTACTCTAAAGGACTTCTTTCCGGCACCAATTCCGTTGGCAATGGCATCTCTAAATCATGGTGTCACGCCAGGTCCCGGGTTTGTGTTTCTTTAGTCTTTCACTTATGAAGTCAACAAGGGATATGGACTTTCTCAAAAGGGAACAAATTATAAATATTTTAGAATATGTGTTTCTTAAACGACCAAATTGTCTTTGGCTTTCACACAAGATTGAATATAATTAAGACTGTCCCGTAACGTCACAAAATTTAGCATTAATATGTATATAGATGTTACATATCTCTCATCGATCACCTAACAAATTGATTGTGGTTTTAAAAATATTCTTATGGCTGCAAATAAAAGAAAAATGAATATAATGGAAATTGAATAAGAAAAAAATAAGTTATGTGGAGACCACTCCTTGTTGATAGTGTTGCAGTTGGAATGACTTTATTTGCATGATGCTACACTTCAAAGTCCTTTCTTTTATCTGCCCATAAACCAAAAAAATGTCGAACAAAAATCTATAAATTTATATTCTATATTGAGTAATAGTTTTGATGGATAATATTAATAAATTTGTTCTAACCT
This sequence comes from Fraxinus nigra, assembly GCA_903798295.1. Taxonomy (NCBI): domain Eukaryota; kingdom Viridiplantae; phylum Streptophyta; class Magnoliopsida; order Lamiales; family Oleaceae; genus Fraxinus; species Fraxinus nigra. Next base: position 4,979 of record CAIGRH010254833.1, on the reverse strand, counting down.
GCAGAGTAGAAATGGTTTTCAAAAGCTCGAAGCATTCTTGTAATAGCAGTCTCTCTTGTGTCACTACTCTTGCTAATTCAATGAGTACCCCAGACGTCGTCTCAACCTACAAACATACTTTCAAACTTAGTTCTGGTTTGAAATTGGTTTTTTAAAAATCACTTTTCTTCATACTCTTTCTTCTTCAAGCACGTTCTTCAAAAAAAAATCACTTTTCACAAATCACTTCTCAAAAATTATTTTCACTCAAATTTGGACATTACTTGTCAATGATGAAATTAATTAATTTCCAATGACATTGGGGAAAATTAATTTTCTTGATTGCCCCACCACTTCTTTTCTCTACCATATGTGGATGTGGAAAAGGATTGAACAATGAGTATCAACTTTCAACTATATGAAAATTAATTGTTGTTCAATGAGGGCAAGCCAAGCATTTTATGACATTGGATCGCCATCATTTGAGTGACCAAACCCATGGGCATAAGAGTGATTTTGTTGCATCCCAACAATCAACATGATGCTCTTGTGACTAGAACTACTTCTGATCGAATCAATGATAAACGTATAACAGTTAATTTAACGCTTAGCTATATTTACCGTAGGTGCAGATTTTGTTAACATCAAGTTGATAAATGCTGAAACATCTGATGCATGGCGAATAGCAATGGAAGCTGACAGTGGTTCCACCTGAAACATTTGCAGCATGTTAAAATTCATACAGTACAAGAACCATAATATTATTCTGGGATATACACACAAGCTTACCTTGGCTCCTTCAACAAGGGGCATCCTACAAACGACAGAATGCAAATAATGTTTGGTCGTAGACACCGCTGATATATGGTCTCTTTCCATGTTGCCCCAAGTTTCTAGAACCTTTATCTGTGTGGTCATAACACACACATAAAAAATGGTAATTTGAACTTTTGTATGTGAAAGTAATGGTCATAAAATGTTAAGTTGTGTACTATACTAACTTGAGACTGAAGAATGTAATATAATTTCATCTCTAACTTTTCCTTTTGTAACTGTAGTTTCTTTTGAAGCACGGAGTGCTGTAGTTTAATGAGACCATCCCATGCATATAACAAGTTGCTCTGCAAAAATTACACAAGAAATATTTATCAGTTAAGGTCGACAACTTTAAACAGATCAATTTATCAAGCATTTCATTTTCATTAAAGAAAAATAAAACTTACATAGTCCACTTGGCAAGTGTTGAATATTGCAAATATTTATATGTTCATCGAAAATATCACATGAGATTTTGATTAGTTAAAGTTCATGGGTTTCCCACAAATTGACCAATTCTATAGAGAGAATACTAGAAAAATAGAACAAGTCGAGCATGAATCATGCTATCTACCATGCTAGTCTAGCTAGGTGGAATTAACTGATAATGCTCAATCATGTATGAATATGAGAGCGATTGCAATACCATGGATGCTAGATAGCATTACTTGTCAAGTACTATACATAAATATACCTCGACTTTTTTGATGATGTTCCCATTAACGGTCTCAGCTCTAGCATTAGAATACCTCCATTGCATCAACCTGTTGTGCAACAACCTCAATTGATGAACACTATCCGAGGAGCCCGGTCCGAGGGGCGATGATGTATTTGGAGATGATTTCTTACCCTTTAACAATTCTATCCCCATACTGAGGAGACTCCCAACTCCTTTAGCCCTTGAAGGACTTGATGGAGGCTTTGAATTCCATATCCCTGTAATATTCCCTTTATTATCACCCAGCATCACTGGCGAGCTCGGATGCCCTGGTGACAATTCCCACTTTGAACTGTTCTTCTTCATTGAATTCTTTGATGTTAATCTTTTCGGAGAATTATCTGATGATGAAATTGGCTTCTGAATACCAGAATCAGCACTCCATCTTCTAGATTTTGAGAATGAATCATTCATGTACTTTGATGCCACTGCAATTCCATGCTTTCTTGAACTCACCGTTGAACCCATGTAAGATGCTGGAAAATTTTGTCCAACGTCAAGGCTTGTGCCTGAACACATATCACTGTATTCTGAATCCGAGTCTTGTGTATCGGAAAAAGTCTTTCTTCTCAGTGAAGTTTCATCAACTGAAAATCTTCCAGGAGCTATATAATCATTTTGATCGTCAACTGAAGTTGAATTCTTGGATGATGAAGAATTTGTTGATCTTCCAGTAAATTTCAACCTCCCAGTGTAACGCATGGATCCTCCGAAAGGTTTATGATTATCTTTAGCAATCTTCTTCTGACAATTTTCAAACCTGCTAAACTCGGTGCAACTTCTTTGCCTATTAAGAAACATCGAGTCATCAGGTTGCTCATTGTTTTTTCTTTCTTTAAGGTCTTTTATTCTGTCATTTCCGAGGTGGTCCGCCAGTGTATCGAGTTTAGATTTTGAAGGTGGCGACAATGTTGATGATGGCCAAAGCCCTCGTAAAAAGCCCGACTTTTCGAGGCTTTTGTGCTTTCGCGAATCAGTAGATGATCGGGCATTTTGCCTAGGTGGAGAGAGAGTGTTGTTTGGGGATTGGAATCCAATTTCAGGTGACGATATAGAGTTTGGTGATAGAAATCTTGATTTTACTTGTCGAGAGTTAGGCTTCTTTGGCTTCAAAGTTCGATCAAAAACATCCATGGTTTCTCCTATGAGACAGACACACACAGTTTTAACTTTAAGATGTAATCAAAATCCTTAAGTTGTTGGTTTGTTAGAGAAAGTGGATGAGATATAAAACAAATACTACTGGAAAAGTGGCGACAAACAAGATATGAAGCCGGCTAGGCTAAGGATTTATCGTTAATGGGATTATAGAATGACGTAAATGACCTCGCTGACTATGGGATTTCTATAAAATGAGGGTGGTTTTGGGGATTTAGATTGCCGGTTTGACTGGGTTCAGTTGGTACTGTGATAGGAAAGTTGAGGAACAATGAAGTTTAAATATTAATAAATTTATCAACGGAGGCTTAGTTTATAAATGAGAGAGAAGAGTGTTGTTTGAGGATTCAATCGTTTAGCTTAGCCGGCGTTTTTGTTGTTTTGATTTGGGATAATGACTTTCTTATCTATTGTATGTTACACATGAAATAACACCTATAAATGCCGCGTATTCTATCAATTTTACAACACATACATGTACTACAACATCGTATTGGCCAAAACAAACATGTTCTTTTTGAAGAGCTTGAGTTAATCTTCTAGTGCAAAAAGATTGAAATCGACAATGTTTTAGCCGAGCTGATGTATCGAGGGTAATTCAAGATGATAATTGTTGCACAGGTAATTAAAGGTAAAAATTCATAGACCGTAAAAAGCTTGAATCTCTTGAAAGAGACCGGGATGCCTGTGCATGGTTAGCCTAATTTTTTAAAAGTTTGCTTCTAAATTTTGTTGTAATTTTATTTATTTATTTATAATTGCAATTTCTCTGACACAAGACTCAAGTGAAAGGGCATAAGTAGAATCGAGCTAGCCCTACTACGTCCACTGGCTTGGGATTGGTTGTCAAATGGCCAGTACCATAGAGTTGCTAAGGTCAACCAGCTTCTCAAAACACTGCACAAAAATGTAACCAGAGAGCCAAGGTCAATCGTTTTAGTCAATTAATGACGTCGGGTGTACCTGGACGTGCACGTCAGCGATTTTTGTCATAATTTCAATAAAATAAAAATATGATTATCTGATGGAATAAAATTGAAGTATAATTACATTAAAATAAAAATACATTTAGCCCGAATAGAATTTATCTAAATTTGCATATCTTCAATCAACCATACAACTTTTGTAAGCCCAATTAATATATGTTTATTGGGCTGTTGTTGTTTTTTCTTGGATACATTAGATCAGTCCATGCCCATGTCAAAAATCATAAGTACAAGTGAAATATAAAAGATTACATATTATACCAAAATATTCATTTATATACCAAATATACCGTATAACCCCAAAAATAACACCCAAATTACTGATTCTGAAACTTTCTCATTTTTTATTTGTAACTGAAAATTGAAATGACAATGTTTACGGTGTACATTAATTAACAACAACAACAACAAAAATACAAATTCAAATTATACATGATTTTCGATTCTACAAAAATGTCAGAAAGGGAATTCTGGGCAATGTTCATCTTCAACTGAGATTTTCATTCCTCTTCGAAGAATTTTCAACCTTTGCTTGTGCATTTGATTTGTGTATTGAATCTACTTCAAGCAAATTTTATTTATCGAAAGGCAAAAATTAGTATCCATGAATCAATAATAATTCATTTTGTGAAATACCATGTAACTCGTAAAATAGTCTTTCCACGTGAATCTTCCGTGATTTATTTCCTATCCATGGGACGTCACTTCCTATCAACTTTTATATGTATCATTGTATGTATATGTATCTCTTTATAAGTAAATGTATTTGCTACAACTCTAATTGGCCGATGAGCAATATGAAGAAGAATTTGAAATGGATACAGAATAGGAGTAATGACGGATTTTGAAATTTAGAATTGGGAAAATCTCGAGTGGATTAATTTTCCAGGAGGTGATTGTGCTATCCCACGAATTTGGAAGATGTGATATCTCAAATTGCTAAACAATTCACTACGTCGATACATTATTCATGTTTTAGATCAATTTTATTTATTAGTCGTGACACATGGATATATTTTTGTGTACTTGCTTGGAAATGAGACTGCATAACAGAAAACGTGCGTGCAATCTAATCACCAAAAACCAACTTATACATCACAACTCGTGATTTTTGTAAAACATCTGCTACGATAAATTCATGAATATATTTTAAGATTTCTCAAAAATGTATGATACTGTTAGGTATTTGTCTCAAAAGTCAAAAGTTTGAGGACTCTTATTGCAAATAATAAAATTGTTTATTATATAGAAGACTCCTAATTGAAGTTGAGTGCAGAATCCTATTAGAATTTGGTCTCCAATTTATAGTCGAATTTGAAGTC
>CAIGRH010254831.1:0-21514 GCA_903798295.1 Fraxinus nigra | reverse complement strand
CTTGAAGTTTATGTAATTGAATATTGATAACATATTGTCGTTTCCGCTATTTCTAAAACATGATATTTAAATTCTAAAGTAAATTCCTATGAGTTTACTTGTCGACGAAGTTTTTTTTCAATTACAAATGTGATTTCAAAATTAGGTTATTTCCGCGATTTTGATTATGAAATTAGGGTAAAAGACGATGACGTGATAATCCGGGTTAACAGAACTCGGGGTGCTACAATCTCATTTTTCCTATTTGAGCCTCCACTAATGCATCATCATCAATTCCACTACCCGTTTCATTTTCACCACCAATATCCATTCTAGAATTTTGCCTTCCTTGCCTCTTTGTGTTAGAAATGTCTCTAGGTTGCTCCCTGCGTAAATTAATGAGCAATGTGTCTTGTCTCTCCATCCACGCCTCTTGCTTATCTATTTTATCTCTCATATCCCCAAAGAACCTTTCAAATCGTCGTATCATTTCCTCCATCACGATAACTTGACTATTCTTCCCGTTTGAAGTAGAATTGTCTGTCAAACATCCTAAATCTAGAATAATATTTGTCTCACGTATGTACACTCGTGTATCACTCAATGCTTCCTTGCAAGTGCTTCAAAAAATTAATTCGATCTCAATCAAAAAGTCAACTCTTATGGAATTCAAACTAATAATTGAGTAAGAAAAGTGATTCTAGAATGATTTAAGTAGGAATCTGAACTTGAATGGAAACGCCAAGGGTAAATTCAAGTAAGTGTTTCTTGAATTTGAACCGAACGCCCTTTTTTCTGTAAATTTCGAATTCTCTTTTTTACTAAATGCGCGAGAATTCAACAAAGAGCCAAAAAATCGAAAATTAATTGATTTGGGCACTGATTTAGCGCACAAACAACCTTTGAATTTTTATTTTTTATTTTTATTTTTTTTATTTGTGTATTTTAACTGGATTGAATAACACAAAAGATGAAGAACACAAAAAAATGAAGATGAAGATTCAAACAAAAAAATAAGGAATTAAATGATATAACCTTGATTTTTGGAGCCTAAGCTCAATACTAATTAATGCGAACCCATGTAGTAATTGAACCTACGAAACCCACAATAGATTGAATCAAACCTAAAAATTCAAGAATCAACGTTTGAAAAGTTTGACCCAATAAATTATTAAACCAAAGAACCAAGACGATCGCCAACAATATCTTGACCACGTGATTACAAAACTTATGAACATTACTTAAATTGTTGAACGTCATAAGAATTTAATTCTTGATAAGTTTGGAATTAATTCAATGAAGAATAAGTTGAAAGCAATATGTCTCGCAATAATATCTTTCAAATTGTGTGTTTTTATAATGAAAAGAATAATCATTTTTATATGAAATCCATAAAACCTAGTTAAAAACGGAATAACACCTAAAAGATATAAAAAAATATCATAAAAAAAGTTTTAACAAAAATAGAAGTCTAAGCGAAATTTGGAAAAACACGTCCAGAATTGTACTATATGATCGCATAGTAAACCTGCATGCGGCCATATAAGCCATTTTGACTGCCTTCAGTTGGGTTCAGTATGGCCGCATGCTTGGTTTCTCTATGCGGTAGCATAGGTCTCCTCTTCAGCTTCCCCATCCATTAAATGAACCGAGTTGATCCACCTTGTTCCGTCTTCCAAGCTCAATATGAAACTTGTCAGTTTACTTGTTGTGATCGATATTTCATCCACCGTAACTTCAACAAGTAATCTCATAGCTTCTTTGACCTTTTTTGCTAGTGACCTAGTTATTGGTCCTTCTTCCACTATCAACGAGTCATGTCCTTGCTAGCTTCTTGCCATGGTTCTCATCATTCCCTCATTTTCCAAAAGAGTTCGTCCTCGAATCTCCCCCTGCATTAAACAAGGAAAGATCAGAAACATTGAAAGTAGTAGAAATGTTATATTCACTTGAAAGATCCAACTATAGGCATTGTCATTGATCTTTTCAAGCACTTCGAACGGTCTATCTCCTCTCGGTTGCAACTTTGACTTCCTTTAAACTGGGAAGCATTCCTTTTCCATATACACCCAAACCTAATCTCCTAGTTCAAATGTAACGTGCTTTCGTCCTTTATTTGCTTGAGAAGCTTAATGCTCATTATTCTTCTCAATATGGCACCGTACCTTCTCATGGAGGGATCTTACCAACTCGGCCTTCTTTCCATCTAAGTTACATCTCTCATCAACAAATAAATGAACTAAATCCAAAAGTGTTAGTGGATTAAAACCATAAAAAACTTCAAATGGAGTATAAGTAGTAGATTGCAAAACCCTATTATATGCAGATTTTATGAATAGCAAGCAATCATCCCAACTCTTCAATTTTTTATTGACTATAGTGCGCAATAGTTGTATCATAGCCCTATTAACAACCTCAATTTGTCCATCCGTTCGTGGGCGATAAGTTGTAGTGAATAATATATTAGTTCCTAACTTACTCCACAAAACCTTCCAAAAATGACTAAGGAACTTAACACCTCTATCTCATACAATACTACTTGGTACCCATGTAAACGCACTACTTCCTTATAGATTAAATCCGCAATATTAGTGGTATCATCAGTTTTATGACATGAAATGAAATGTGTCATCTTACTAAATTTATCTACCACCATAAATATGGAATCTCTTCCTTTTTTAATTCTAGGTAAACCCAACACAAAGTCCATAGCACATCAACTCAAGGCTCACTAGGAACGAGTAATGACATATACAAACCTTGAGATAAAAATTATACTTAGCATTTTTACAAGTGATGCATCCACTACAAACCCGATCAATATCAACTTTCATCTTAGGCTAATAAAAGTGTGCATTTAACATCTCTAGGGTTTTCTTAATCCGAAAGTGACCCATTAAATTCCACTATATGCTTCACATACTAACAATTCTCTCATTGAATACTTAGGTACTCATAACTTATTTTCCCGAAATAAATATTCATCATGCGTAAAGAATCTATCTATAGCACATTTGTCACGTAATTCATGTATATTAAAAAAGTCCGGATCATTTGTATACACGTCTTTAATATATTTTAAATCCTAGCAATTTGGCACCAAAAGAAGTTAGAAGTACATCCCTCCTTGACAATGCATCAACTACCACATTTTCTTTACCTTATTTGTACTGAATAACACATGAAAATGTCTTAATGAACTTCATCCACCTTGCATGCCTCTTGTTTAGTTTTCCTTGACCCTTTAAATGCTTCAGGACTCATGATCGATGTAAATCACGAACTCCTTTGACCATATGTAGTGCTGCCATGTCTCCAAACCTCGAACAAGTGCATACAAGTCCTAGTCGTGTGTAGGATAGTTGAGACTGCTTTACTTAGTTTTTCACTAAAGTAAGCTATTGGCTTTTGTTCTGGCATCAAAACACCTCCAATACGTATTCTTGGGCATCACATTCAATCTTGAAAGTATTGTTAAAGTTAGGTAGTGATAAAATCGGTGCAGTACACAACATATCCTTAATGGTATTAAAAGCATGTTTTTGTTTAACGCTCCAATGAAATCCTACACTTTTCTTTACAATCTCCGTGAGTCGTGTGGCAAATGTGCTAAAATCTTTAACAAAAGGCCTATAAAAACTAACTAAACCATGAAAACTTCTTACTTCAGTTATACTTTTAGGTGTTTGCCACTCCTTTATGTCTTTGATTTTCTCCTCATCCACTTCAATACCATTTGTACTAACAACATAATCACGAAAAATAACTTTTTCCATGCAAAATGTACACTTTTAAAATTAGCATAAAATTGTTCGTCTTAAGGCCACAAGCACACATCTTAAATGTCATATATGCTTATTTAAATCCTTACTATATACCAAGATATCATCGAAGTAAATTACTACAAAGTTACCTATATATGCACGCAATACATGATTCATTAACCTCATAAACGTGCTAAGTACATCAGTGAATCCAAATGACATGACTAACCAGTCATATAAACCATACTTAAATTTTAAAAGCAGTTTTCCACTCATCCCCTTCTCTTATCCCGATTTGATGATATATGCTTCTGATATTTATTTTACTAAACGTGCACGATTCATGTAATTCATCTAACATATTATCTAACCAAGATATAGAATGACGATATTTTACCGTTATGTTGATCTCCCGACAGTCTCATACATCCTCCAAATGCCATCTTTCTCCTGTACAAATAGCACCGATACAGCACATCGACTTATGCTTCCCTTCACTATTCCCTATCCTCATCAATTCTTCCACTTGCCTTTGAAATTCCTTAGTCTACTTGGGATTACTCCGATAATTTGACATGTTTGGAATGACAGCTCCAGGTACGAAATCAATTTGATACTCAATGCCTTGAATGGGTGGTAACCCACTAAGCATGCCCTTCGAAAACAGTTTTCGAATTCCCGCAACAAAGAAGTAACCAAACTAGGGATGTGTGTTTTAGATTACTCAAAGTTGATGAGTGATTCCTTATAAACCAATAAGATCATAAGTCGGTTCTCAACTACTACCCTCTTCAACTCACTCCCTCTTACAAATAAATTCACTCTCAGAAGACTATTTTTCTTTACTCTCTTGTAGCTCTATTCTTTTTTTCTCACAATTAGCCACCTCACTTTTTTTCCCTGGCCTTCTTGTCATGAAGTATTAATCTCACTCTCTTTTTTCTATCATTCTTTTATTTTCCTCAGTTTTCAATTTGATTTGATCTTCATAAGCTTGTGCTGGTGTTAGTGACGCAAAAGTAATAGATTTCTCATCTTTAGTAAAGTTGTATCTATCTTTGTACCCATTTGCATCACCTTCCTCATATTGTCATGGTCTCCTCAACAAAATATGTTCGGCATGTATGGGAATTACATTACACATCACTTCATCATGATACCTCCCAATTGAGAAACTCACCAACACTCGCGTATTTACCTTAACCTCTCCACATTCATTCAACCATTGCAATTCGTAATGTCTATGATGTTTTAGCATAGTTAATCCCAATTTTTCAACAAGTGTAATTCTAGCCACATTGATATAACTACCTCCATCAACAATCATACTACATACCTTGTTGTTAACATGACATCTCGTGTGAAATATGTTCTCCCTTTGATTTGAGAGCTCGTCTTGTAACCAATAGCTTTCCAACAGCATACGGTACTTTCTCACCATTACTAGCATCTTCCAATTTCGGCATATCATCATAATCACCCTCACTATCACTCTCCACTTCTCCATTATATCACAACATCATCACCCTTTTGTTTGGACATTAAGAAGCAATATGTCCCGATCCTAAGTACCTAAAGCATTTGATATCCCTATTCCTAGGGGGTTGGGGATCCGCTTTAGATGTAGTTTTGCTAGCAACTTTCTCTCTTCCCTTCGATAGCTCAGTTATACTCTTTTAAATAGCCTCGTCACCTCTATTGTTATCCTACTTCGATTTCGAAAAAGAGTTAGAACCCAATGGATATCTAGTTGTCCCCTTCCTCTTCAACTGCCTCTCTAACTTCATAACTACATGTAACATGTCTTCCAACTCCACATAATATTGTAGTTCTACCACATTAGCTATCTCCATATTTAAACCATTCAAAGATCGAGTCATGGTGACCTCTCGATCCTCCTTAACATTTGCTCTAATTATGACAATTTGTCAATCTCCATCTCCTTGTGATAATCCTCTACACTCCTAGATCTTTGATAAAGGCTATGTAATTTTTGATAGAGATTCCTATAGCAGTGATTAGGAACGAACTATTTCCTCGTGATAGCCTTCAATTATCCCCTTGTTTCAATAGACATCTCATGGTTTCTCCTCCTAGATATTGCTATTGAATCCCACCATATGATAACATAATTAGTAAACTCAACGACAACAACTTTACCTTTTTCTTCTCTGAATAGCTAGGACAAGCAAAATATAAGCTTTATCTTTTTCTCCCACTCCAAATATGCCTCCAGAAAGCTCTTTCTTTTGAATAAAGGAATTGTTATTTTAATATTGCCCATATTTATATAAACTCCATCTCCCACACAATCTCTAACCCTCCTATCATGACTATCTTCTCTATTCCTCATCCTTCATATTTCAACCTCCACTAATGCATTATCATCAATTCAGCTACCCACTTCATTTTTACCACCAATATTCGCTCTAGGATCCCGCCTACCTTACCTCATTGTGTTAAGAACTTTTCTAGGTTGTTCCCTATGTAAATTAACGAGCAATGTGTATTGCATCTCCATCAACGCCCCTTGCCTATCCATTATATCTCTCATATCTCCAAACAACCTTGCAAATCGTCGTATTACCTCCTCCGTCATGATGACATGGCTATTCTTCCTGCTTGAAGTAGAATTGTCTCTGTCAGACATCCTAAATCTAGAATAATATTTGCCTCACGTGTGTACACTCGTGTATCACTCAATTTGACTTTTTCCTTCTAATAGTCTCACCAATCTGCTTTTATTCCAGTTAATGCTTCCTTGCAAGTGATTCAAAGAATTGATTCAATCTCAATAAAAAAAGGTCAATCATTGTGGAGTTCAAACAAAGAATTAAGTAAGGAAAGTGATTCTAAAATGATTCAAGAAGTAGGAAGAACGCTAAGGGTAAATTCAAGAAATTGTTTCTTGAATTCGAACTGAACACTCTTTTTTTTTTTGTAAATTTCGAATTTTCTTTCTTACTAAATGCGCGAGAATTCAACAAAGAGCCCAAAAAATCGAAAATAAATTGATTTGGGTACTAATTTAGTGCACAAACACCCTTGATTTATTATTTTTTTTTTTTTGGTATAACTGGTACTAATTTAGTGCACAAACAAACCTTGATTTATTATTATTTTTTGGTATAACTGTACTGAATAACTCAAAAGATGAAGAACACGAAGAACGAAAATGAAGACTCAAACAAAAAAAACAAGGAATTAAATTATATAACCTTGATTTTTGGAGTTTAAGCTATGATATCAACTGATGCGAACCATGTAGCAATTAAAGCTACGAACCCAAGACAAATTAGATCAAACTTAAGAAAGTCAAGAATCAACGTTTGAAAAGCTCGACCTAATAAATTATTAAACCAAAGAACCAAGGCAATCGCCAACAATATCTTGACCACGTGATCACAAAATTTATGAACCTCACTTAAATTGTTGATCGCCACGAGAATTTAATTCTTGATAAGTTCGGAATTAATTTAATGAAGAACGAGTTGAAAGCAATATGTCTCACAATAATATCTCTCAAATTGTGTATTTTTACAATGAAAAGAATAATCTTATTTATATGGAATTCATAAAACCTAGTTAAAAACGGAATTAGACCTAAAAGATACCATAAAAAGAGTTTTTAACTAAATATAAGTTGAGGCGAAATTTGGAAAAAACGCGTCCAGATTGTATTATGCAATCACAAAGTGAACTTGCATGCGGCGGCATAGGCTATTTCAACTGCCTTCAATTGGGCTTGGTATGGAGGCATGTGGCCACATGCCTTGTTACTCTATGTGATCGCATAAGTCTCCTATTTAGTTTCCCCGTCCATTGATTGAACCAAGTTGATCGGCCACATGTCTGGTTACTCTATGCAGTCGCATAGGTCTCCTCTTCAGCTTCCCCATCCATTGCTTGAACCAAGTTAATCTACCTTGTTCCGTCTACCAAGCTCAATGTGAAACTTGTCATTTTGCTTGTTGTGATCAATGTTTCATTTATCGTAGTTTGAACAAGTAATCCCATGGCTTCTTTGACATTCTTTACTTGTGACTTGGTCATTGGTCCTTCCTCCACGATCAACGGGTCCTTATCCTTGCTAGCTCCCGTACCATGGTTCTCATTAGTAGATACAACACATGTAAGCATCTTACTCTGTATAAAGGATTTTAATGGATAAGACTTCTGGATATCTTACTAAAAACCAATTTCTCCTCAGGTTTTGAATTGCTAAACCTATAAACTGCAGATTAATTCAACTACCCTAAGAGTTAAAGAAAAAAACTCACTGCACCCATATAGTGTTATATGTCGAACCATATAATGGAACTACAGGACAAGTAATGAAGCCGTATTAAGTTCCATTAAGTCAAATACAAGAGTAGCTAGATCGGACTATTTTAAGGTGATGAAGAAAATTGACAAATGTGAGAGCTAACTCAAAACTGTTCAGTTATAGCCATTCAAATAGCTGAAAAGAACTCCTAAATGACCCATGCCAGTTCTGTAGATTTACACAAAACTGTAGGCTTTGCATAAATCACCGGCCCTGGACCTAATTTTTTATATGTTAATGGTCTCATCAATAATCAAATACCCTCAGAAGTTAAAGATTTGCATCAATATAAAAAAATCACATTGCTTTCCAATCAGCAGTTCAGAAAATGTGCCAAAATGAAAAATAAAAAATTGGCATCCCAGGGCTAACTAGCTTGCATAGTATTGATGCAAAACCTTGAGAACTAAAGTGACATTGGAAAGGCAGTTACTCACGAGGAAAATTTCTTATCACGTAACCCAAAGATTATCATATAAAGATAGCGTACCTGTGGATGTTCAGCATTAAAAGGCGGAATTCCAACTAGGAGCTCAAAAAGAATGACACCCACAGACCACCAATCAGCTGTTGCACCTAAAAGAAGAAAATCACAGAGAGATAAAGACGACAGCAAAATTGATAACAAAGAAAGCAATAAATGTCACCTGTTCTCTCTTATACAAATATAAATTTATCAGCAGATAGATTCAAACCATGTCCCATGCCAAGGAGTATCTCTGGTGCCAAGTAATCGGGGGTTCCAACAACAGCATGCTTTTGCCGTTGTTCTCTTTTGACTGATGAATGTTCTTCAGCTTTAGGTTTATCATCCCCAAGTAAAGCAGATGGACCAGATAAGTCATCTGTACTGTTTATAAGACCAACTCTGGAGAGCCCAAAATCTGTTAACTGTAACGGTAGGGATTAGATTTGTGAGAACTGAAAAATACAATGGTCGATGGTCATAGTAGGATGATTGATAATCGAAAAGCAAACGTAAAGGGGGTGTCAGGAGGAGCCACAAATAATTGAAAAGATCTAAACTTCAACGAGGTCCATAATACATCAGTTAGATTTGATTAACTTGTGATGGCAAGGCCAGTCAACTTGAGGGTTCAACTCAAGTAAATTTTAGTGTTGAAGCTTGTCTTCAGGTGACTGAAAGTTCAGAACTCGGAAGGGCATCCACTTACTAAATAGGGGACGTGAGTATAGGTACCCTCAAATGTTTTGAAGTTGGTTGCCTCGTACATATATGTCCATCAACATTTGGAGGGAAAACTTGATCCTAGGGCCACAAAGTGGGTATTCTTAGGTTATTCCTCAATACAAAGGGGGCTATAAATGCTGTCTCCCCTTCGCCATACGCAGAAACAATTGTTATTCAACATTGCTACATTTACACTCCAACATCTACACTCTTGATTCTAAACTCACTCATTACGTCACATCACATATTTTCTCCACAGTGGAGAATATCAACTAAATTGTCATGGTTGATGTATATATAGCATTATTCATTGTTATTATGGACATCAATTTTGTGGGGAATCAATACTTTGATGACACCTATGCTCGGTGGGGGAATGACACTAAAATGAAAGATTAGTAGTAAAAGGGTAGGTATCTAACAAAATGTTCAAAATAAGAAAGTCACTACCATAAAGTACTCACTCCGTTTCATGTTACTTGTCAAACACCTTTGGGCACGAAGTTTATGAAATATACGTTCACTCTTACAACTTAAAATTTCATTTGTGCCCTCCAGTTTTTACCACATGTTTTGATGTGAGTTTGAGTATCAAGACACATTCTTTTCTCAAAATTCAATTGCTAACTTTACACGAGCAACTCAGGGATCAAAATATATAGCATTTTTAATTTGTGGATTGTGAGGTTTTTCACAAGTCATCTGAAAATGGAAAGTGTCTCGAATAAGATGAGGAGGGAATATAAGCAACACTTTTACATATTGACCTTGATGTGACCATCTGGACCTATCAACAAGTTGTCTGGCTTCAAGTCCCTATGAATGACATTTAACGAGTGCAGGTACTCTAAAGCAAGAACCTGAAAGGAACAGATAAAGATATACTGATCGTTGAGGAGAAAACTGAAAATAGCAATCAGCATCTGTAATTTAATGCAATAGGAATTACAGTCCTTACAACTTCTGCAATATATATGCGTGCCATATCTTCCTCCAAGCAGCCTAGGTTCCTCAGCAAAGAGAAAAGATCTCCTCCATTTAAGTACTCCATAACCAAATAAAGATTTTCCCTACACGTGAAAGAATAGAAAAACCGGACCTGTTCACATTCATATTATAAATTAATAAACAAGGTTTATGTTCAACTTCCGCTAAAGTAGGTGCAATCTCCACCGAGTTTTAAAATATAGCATCTGCTCACCACAAAAGGATTGCGAACTGATATTAAAATGTCACGTTCAGCTAAGATACTTTCTACTGCATTTTTGCAAATCATATCAGCCTTCTTCAAAACCTGTAAATTTCCAATAATGACAGTTTGTAGAAAAATACTGGATCAGGTCATTTAAGGTACAATCATAAAAGCCTGGCTGTACTCATTACACTGATAACACTGAAGTGCAACTAATGGGAAAGATTTCCATGAACACGTGGTGACGTCATGTCAGTGCGGTACTTTTAAGTACAAAATTTCATTCACTTAATCTCTTATTTTTATTGTCATGTTTTAGGTTTAAACAAACTAAAATGATCTGCTCTAAACAATTTCAAATTCATGACTATACACCTTTGGACATTGGCATAGAGTCGGACCTTTATAGCAAATAAATCACCAGTTGCCCTTTTCCTGGCTAGGAAAACTCGTCCAAAAGCACCTCTGCTTATAGGTTTAATTATTTCAAAATCTTCAATAGATGTTCGATCCTTACTACATGGAATGATGGGGCTTGCACGCAAACTACGAACTATATCATCTTCCATTGTACAATCATCATCAGCCATGGTATTTGATGATTCCGCCTTTTCATCATCTATCTGCCCACATAGAAGTACATATTTCTCCCTGTCAAGTTTAAGAGAGACAAATGGAAGTCAAGAATAAAAAAAATTGAAAAGAAGTAGGGTATATTCTTGCTACCTACTTACAAAAATTGTGCTCGTGCCAGATCTTTGATGAAAAAATGAAACTAGTGTGTACGGGATGGGGGATGTGCAGAACATAATGCAAATATATGTTTGTTCTCTATCTAAAAGTTTAAACTTTTAGATGAAGTGATTTACAACACTAAATAATTTATTGACTGTATACATGCATCGTGCAGAGTAATAATAAGAAATTGCACTAGAAGTATGTGACTTCCATTAAACAAAGTGTCATCTCCCACAAAACGCTCTTCGCTTTTGTTATCCACATCTAATAAAGATGGAAACATACACCAATTTATAAGAGTTTGGGCTACTCCTTTTTAACAAGGTTGGCCTTTTAAGCTGGACCTCCAAGTCTTAACATATTATCAGAGCCATTAAACGAGCAATTCGATTCGATTAAGACTCAAAAAAATGAGCACACATATTTCAAGATTGGTTTGCTTAAATGAATCACCATCTTGCGGGGGTATGTTAAGGGATAAAATCTCATATCTAATAAAGATGAAAATATAGACCAATTTATAAGGGTTTGAACTACTTCTTTTAACAAGGTTGACATTTTAAAATGGAACCCTAAGGCTTAACAGCATTGTCATCTTTTATCTGGTCAACTATTGCAGAATGCACTCCCTTTTATCTTCTTCACTTGCGTTCAGCATATGATGATAGTTTGGCATATTTTCAGCACATCAACATTAGGCTGCTATCCAAGATGGTCATTCGGATAGTTGACTCTTCTATTGATTCATTGTTATCAAATTATTCTCATATGACTATTAAAAATATGTTTGCTTTGGATTATACCACCCCAGGTTGAAATTCCAGAGCTTCTGAATGGCTTTATTCATTGTAGAATATTACGAATGTGTTTTTAGCATATAAGTCGCCTCAGCAAGCTCATATTCAAATGAACGTAAACATGTGTTTCCTTGATAATTTATCTAACAAGCCTCAGGACAAGCAAAGCTCTAACAAATCTTCAGTGGTTCAACTGACTTTACGACCCCAGACCAGCAAAATTTCCGTATGTAATGCAGAATACAGTAACCGATGGATAAATGTTAACTTGTGAAAATTAAGCTTACTGCAATAGTTTCTCTATGCGTCTCCCAAATGTCTCAACGACAAGAGCATCCACCTTCCTATCCTGAATGGCATATTTGAGGTCTTCTAAACGCTCAAGCATATACTCCAAGGTACTGTAGTTATTATTGTTGACAATGGATACAGATCGGGCAATATCCAACAGCTTATGTATCTGTCTTACCATTTCATGGTGTAGTTAGTTAAGTTAAATTACTAGCAGTTTTTTTCAAATTATAAATTACAGCCAAGAAACAACGAGAATTTTTTTTTACCTGTATCTTACAAGGGAAAAGCATCAGTTAACCAAATTTAAGTAAGACATAAAGTCAAAAAACATTTCTAACGAAACAGTGTTTGACAATGAACCAAAACTGAATGAAACCTGTGGATTACATTCTCAAAAGTACAAAAAGAGGCAAAATCAGCATTTCGTGTTCTATCATAGAAAAGTCAGAAACAGCTCACAGTTCTGTTTTATTGCAAAGCTCAAGTAAGGATGAAGTTACATAAGATTCACAAAGGAAAACAATGGCCTGGTCTTGTAAAGTAAAGACTGATTTATAAGTACAAAATAAAAGTTTGTAATTGGCATTTCTTGTTCTCTAATCTATTAGCATAAGCTTTTAAGGAAGCAGAATTTACAGAGTCAAAGGTCCAGGTAGAATGAAATATGCAAAACCAAGTAATGCAAGATATAGATCACTAAGAAGAAAGAAGATGAACAACAATATGTTCAACAATTCATATAAGAACTAGAATTCACTTAAAAAAATGCCATATGAAATCATGGAACGCTTATGATTATTTAAAAAAAAAATCTCGGGACGGAAAGTTGGTAACTGAAATGAACATGGTATAAAAAAATTTCCAGGTGAAAAAATTTAGATAATATAAAAAATCAATACCTGCTGATAACTTTCAAATTCAGATATTGTTTTCCGTCCACTCAGGAGAAGCTCTATTTGGCTTGTCCATGGGGTTACTAAAGGCGATCGAGGTGTTAATGGTGATGAGGTTTTCTTAATATGATCAGGTAAAGAGGAACAATTTTCACATGATAATTGAGGAAAATCGTGGATATCATCCATGGGAGAAGAGTTATCAGCCTCACAAACGTAATCCAACATGTCTTCATAGCATCGGAAAGCCAAGTTGTTATGCTCTGGTGACAACTCATCCAACTCTTTTGGTAAACTGGCTATCGACGCTCTTGCCACTTCAGGACTTTCCGACACAGTGCTTACGCTTTTTGGTGTCCACGATTCTAGTATTCTTTCAAGTGTCTTTGCAACTCTTTCAAGCCGTTCGTTTACAGGTAATCCTTTTAAATCACATCTATCTGCAATTGTACAAATTCTAGAGTGATGTTCAACATGAACTATTGGTATTTCAACCTCACATATACGGCATATCAATAAATCCTTGTACGCTGTTTGTTGTTGATCCACTCCCCATGTTATTTGACCTACCTTCAACGAATTTTCTGACTGTTCGGGCTGATAGACTGGAGTATCAATACTTTCAGCACTATCTATTTCTTCTATCTGTTGCAATTTATCAGATTTATCCTTAGAAGGGGCATCAACAATGTCGTGGAATTTCCGGTTTGTATCAGCTGGAGATGGAAGTTTTTTCCAAGATGACATCCTATAGCTTCCTGTGGGTGAAGCGACACTCTTTGCAGTGCTAACCTCTTCAATTACATGGTCTTGTTTGGCATTCTTATTGCTTTGGTCCTGTTCATGAACTTTGTAAGTTTGTCTTTCATCAGTTTCTTTCCAACCCTGTGATGCCTCAAGAACACCTTCAGGGTAGACACCGAGGTCACTAAGTTGGTGTGAAGGCAGAATGTGATCTTTTCCATAACCACTCTCCTTTCGAAACTGAACAAGACGAGTGCAGCGACTGAGAATAAATAGAAGGCGGGTATGCCCTTGCTTGAGAATTCCCATGGGTAGTTCTTGACGGCGATCATCTAAATTCTGTACAATGCCTTCACAATTTAACCAAAATTCGTTGGGTGACATCTTTGCGCACTGCCTGGCTATAACTAACAAATCCTCCAAACCTTCTTTACATTCATGATTAGATTCTGAAGTCTTCTCAAGTATACTCACCAAATCCCCAGCAAAGATACCCAAGTCAGCATTCACCTCTTCCTTTAATTTATCAAATTTTGACCGAATCATCAACATAATTTCCTGGATAGAGTTGATATTGGAAGTTAAATGCATCATTGAGAATGAGAAAATGAATGACAAAAATACGAAAATCTGTGTGACAAGGCAAAATATTTTTGTTGACAAGGAGAAACAGGAGGGTGCATGGTGTATCTTGCATACCTCCACACGACCAACAGCACGAGATTTCCAGAATGGAAGTGGTCGAACACCTTTTGAATTGAGTTCATGAGAGAAGCTCTTAATATCTGGTGCTCTCTTTTTACGACCGCTTGTTAGACGCAGAATAGCCTGGAAACGTGGAGATTGTATTTCCTTGACAAAAGCTGCATAGTAACCCTACAAAAAGCACAGAGACATGAAGCCCAGCTACCTAATTCATTCATCTAATTTAATACTATAGAAGAGACCTCTAAAACATCTAATGAAATAGAACAGCCATGAAGAAGTGGAGTGTGATTACCTCTGACCCAGAACGGTGGGGCGAAGGGATTCTCAAAGGTTTTGATTGACTCCATTGGATCTTTGTACCTGCAAACAGTAACATGCCTTTCAGATGTATATTTTGACTTAAATTTGAGCTTAGACTACTAAAATTTATTAAATAGTTTCCAAATAATCGAAATGACAAGTAAAAGGAAATCAAAATTCTCAGACCTCGTTTTTGTAACTTTTTTCTGAAACAGAGGACCTTAATAATTAAATGATGCTTCTGTCCTCATTGATTCAAACTTGTATAGTGATTCTCAAACCCTAAAGTGAAGAACTATTCAAGATCATTGAATCTGCAATAGTTATTCCTCATTCTACATTCTCTGCAAGCTAATTAACACTAACACTAGGACATATTTATCTATGTGATTTCAATAAATTCCAAATCAAACATTAACATATATTACCACGCACATGCACGCTTACATAAACATATAGAATTGTAAAAATCCACCTTGTTCAATAGAAGTGACAGCAGATCGTTGAGAAGTTGAAGTCGATTTAGCAAGCCAATTGTCTCCATCTTTCCCTTGATTATTACTAGTCCCTAAATTACCAAAATCAAGAGGCGAAGGAACCGACTGGGTCCTGAGTTGATTCGGACCAAGCATGGAGGGCTCAACAATTAACGATTTCCCCCTCTCCGACTCATTCTTACCTAAATCAAGATTCTCCTCCTCTTCATTTCCAGCAACATTCCCTCTGCGACGAATGGAAATTGGAGGAAGTTTTCGTAAAAAATCCTTGTGATCGGAGGTGGCTGGATTTCGTTTGGAACTCGACATTGTGAATTCAATTTCATTTGACAAAGAGTGGGGCAGGTTGGGTGACTACGACATTTGGGATGAGAGATTTTCGCGGGAAAGTGGGTTAAAAACGTGCTTCCCATTATCTAATGGAGACGGCCGACGGGTCCGCGGGCTGACTCTCCTTTCCCTGACGGGCCGATCCGGATTAACCGCCGGTCCCATGNGAATTCAATTTCAATTAAATTGGACACTTAGCGAGAAGAAAGTTTCGACGAAGATATTCAGATTCGGGATTGGGAGAGAGGGTGTGAGCGACATTTAGGAGGAGAGATTTTCGCGGGAAAGTGGGTTAAAAACGTGCTTTCCATTATCGGTTAAAGGTTTAGAAATTGGAACCTATTGATAACTGCCGAGCCCGTGAACTATTTTTAAATGGGATGGGATACCCTACAATTTCTAAAAGAGTTGAGATTTGCCCTCAAATATTAACAAACATATCAAAAATATCCTATAACTAACGAACCTAAATTAACTATAGCCCAAAGCCTAATAACCCACAGCTCAAAATGTGCTTCCGAAAATACATTTTCGAAAACAATGATAAATTTATAACATAAAATTCAAAATGCAATTTAGGAGTTTTTAGTGTTTTTAGTAAAAATTCTAAAACAAATGGGAAAAAAAAGGCATTTAAATAAATTTTATTCAAATAAGATTTTAAAGTTTAAGAATATTAAAAAATAAAAATATAAAATTTTAACAGATAAATTTTTTAAAAAATAAGATTCTAAAATATAAAAAAAAAATATCCAAAATTCTAAAAAAATCTAAAAATAAAGAATTAAAATTCTAAAATAAGATTAAAATTTTTTAAAAATGAAAAAATATGTAAATAATTCAAAATTTTAATGATTATTTATGTAAAATTTTTAAAAATACATATTTAAATGAAAACAAATAAAAATATTCTCAATCCATATCATTAATTTTATTTTTATTTCCTATATTTTTAACTCAGTTTATTATTTATTTTACTTTTGTAAAGAGAAAAAATATTATAAAATTCATCAACTTTAAAATGTATATATTACTTAATTTACTTGATAATATTTAATAAAAAATTGTTCTATTTTTAACAAATAAACAAATTTCATGGAATAAAATGCAATGAAATAATTTTTCAAAATGATAATTCGAACGCGTTTTTAGTTATTTGAAAACAAAACTTCAAAACAAGAAATCGAAAATAAACTCAGAACTAAAAACTGAGACAAAAATCAAATGGACCCTAAACAATCTCAAACCAAATTCAGCTAGAATTGCTCCGAAATTAATTTTCCCAAATGCTAGAAACAAAAATAATTGAGATTATAGCAAATCTCAAACACTCGTCACAAAATTCAACGAAACTGAAAACTACTTCAAATTTGGAATCGAGTTTCCCATTCCAAAAATCCTTTCAAATTTGATTTTAAAATTACATCAATCAGCTACACTCGGTTACAATAAGTTTAGAAATATTTATTAGCGTTAGATTTTGATTTGTAGGTATGTTTATAATTATTTGGGAAATTGTAATGATTAATTTTCTTATAAATAAATTGAGATTTAGTTTTATTGACGTGGATTCAAGGGGCCCGCTAGTAGTGCCTGACCTGGGGAGCTTGGGAAACTTGTAAAAGTTGGGGATACAAAAGTTGTTACCTACATTTCAGCCATCTCAAAGCATTAATTATTCTTAAATCAAATTTCAACCATTTATAAACATTTTAATATTAACTAGTAGTAAGCATCTGCATTGCATATCTTATGTATCGGATGAATGATATGCGTATGTTTTGTGCGGGTATCGCTAACAATTAAAAAATGGTTCAGACGATTGTGTAAGGAACAAACCTCTCGATACAAAGTCTCAATGAGAAGTGCTTTATTTATGAAGATTACAAATTGCAAGAAATGAGATGCCTCCAAGGGGCACAAGCATACAAAGCGGTTGAAAGTTTGATGAGAACTAAAAAAAAATGAAATTACATAATTCTCTGTTTGAGAGTGATTGATTCAGCCATTTCTTCTATGTCTTCTTTTATATTTTATACATTCTCTGACTGTTTTGTTGTGGAACCGTTTGACAACTGTTCGTCGCCCTGTAACTACCCACGTTCTCCATAATGGCTGACTTAATCAAAGAACTGCCGTTTTAACTGCTGTCATTACTCCAATCATTTAACTACTTGTAACCGAGATTCTTGGATCGTGGAATGTGATAATATTGCTCATTAACTGTCTCAATGACAGTCGCCTTAAATAACTACCAAACACTATATTCGCCTAAATCTTGGGCGTCTCGCAAGCTCGGGCGAATATACGGCCATCGCTCTGAATAACAATAAGGTACTATCATCGCCCCAATCTTGGGCGTCTTGTAGGCATTAGCGAATATGGGGCCGTTGCTCTGAATAACAATAAGGCACTATACTCGCCCCGATCTTGGGCGTTTTGCAGACTTGGACGATGATGGGCATCCGCTACATAACTCCATCTTGAACTTTTTACATGGTCTCATTTGGGTCATATTCTTTCGAATTTCCTAGTTGGACTCAATTCCTTGGACTATTTAATTGGGTCTCATTTTTGTACGTCAACAATTATCCCCCAATATGGAAAAATTAATATCGATTTATTAATCTTATGTCATATTCACTCTTTATATCTTCCCGCGACACTTGAAATCCCAAAACAGACAGAGAATCCCAATCATTATTTTTTTGGCGATGACCTTCCATATCCCAAAAGTGAAATATCACGCTACTCTTATAAACCCAGAAACACGCTACTTCATTGCGCCATTATACCCACGTTCTGCATCATCGCGTCTTTATAAAGATCATTGTTCATCTTCTTACTTCTCTATTCAAACACTTGTGCTCCAAAACCTTCGAGAAGATTTAAATTTTATATTAAATGGCGATTTCAGACAACTGCCTTAGTTTCGAAGACTTCCAACAGCTACTCACAAGACCATATGTGAATCCTGTGATTTCACTAGCCAATGTTGACGTCAATGAGTTCTACCTGGGTCCATCATTTAATGATGCTGATTCTGTGGGGCAAGCCGCCATGTGCCAGTTGTTCCCTTGCACTCAAGATTCTTCTTTTCTGAACCATTTTCCATTAAAGCCAATCTATGAACGAGGTATTCGCACTTGGCCTAAAGCTGATACTACTTTTCGTTTTTGGCATGCACGTGTGGTAAATCATGGCCCTACCAAGGCAATTTTTTATCGTACTACGATTTCGGACTTATTAGAAATTGATTTTCATCCCCCAATCTATGACCTCGTACTTTTTCCCATTGCTTTGAGTTTTTTATCTTCGGAATACAATACCTTTTTATTCCCACTTGGTCCAATGTCTATTACTCTGAGGGACGTTCGTTCTTTGGTTAATCTTCAGCCCTTTGGCGACACCATCTCTCATGTCCTTTTGGTTACTACTGCTGTCCCAAAATTTGAAAGGAGATTGACTGATTCTTACTCAGGCATGCAAGAGCTTTATAATAATTCCATTGATAAGCCTACCCATGCTTAGTGTGTTGCTTTCCTTCAAGTCTGACTCTATAAATATGTTCTTTGTGTACCCAGCTTGAAACCTTCCATGAGTTATTTGCCCATAGCACATGAATTAGCGCGTGGTAGGCCTTTGAATCTTTGTTCTCTATTCTTAGCTGCTATAGAGGCATGGCTTTCCTTCAATTTCAATTGAGGAATGGTGCATCTCCCACTGGTAGTGGGCCTTTTTGGCTCACTCAATTGCAGTTGAGAACATATTTTTCACAGCTTGGTGCTCCATATGCTCCTCCCAAATTTATTAGTTGTTATGGACTATTCATCAATCAGCTGAGCCCTGTAAATATGTCTAGTTGGGACGTTTTTACCTTCTTTTATAACTTACATTCAACCCCTTCTTTTTTTCCTTTCTCTGCTCACCAAGTTCCAATTTATGTATAAACTTTTTCACCATGAATGATGTGAGCACTTCTTTACCCATTTGTGTTCAATACTTGGTCATGAAAGAATTGTTCTACGACATTTTGATCGGGACGAATGCTAAGGCAGGGGTTGAGCTATATGCTCCCCAATTTGTTGCTCGTCAACTTGATTTTGGTCAAATGTGGTATGTTCCTCTCTATTTTTCTAAGATCTTGACAGAGCGTTTTCATACCATTACTAAAACAAAGGCACATGCCATTAATGCTCTTAATGCTCTTTTGACACAAGACTTTTCTTTGGCCCCCTTCCATCCTACTTTTGTCACCACCCTCTTTTTGCACATTTTTGGCCGTCTATGAAACGTAGGTTGTTTGCAAATGATGCCAACTGCGCCTTCCATTTGCTGGAGAGGCCAGGAACTTCTTCTGTTTCTCTCATTCCTGTCATTCCTCTAGCTACCCAGAATCCTATTTCTCCTTCAAGGTCCCCTCTAGCTTACGTTAAACGCTCTATAATGGATCCCATTCCATCTACTCAAACTGGGACAACTAAGGATGTTTCCAGTCGTAAACGGCCAGCTTCAGCTTCGCCAGCTTGTCCGATGATGATAATGATGATATTCCTCTTGTCATCAGGAGGAAGGTATTTGAATTTGTTTTTCTCTTGCAGCGTTTGTTTATTCATGAAAAATTTTCATGTGTTAATGATTTACCTGGGTTTTTCAGAAGAGCTCAACTTCTCATCTGAAGACTCTGCCTTCACCGGTCCTTGTTCCACCACCTTCCACTACGGCTTCTCCGTCCAAGTCATCTAGGGAAGAGACTATACCCACAGGCCAAGAGTCTTTAATTATACAGTCAGTTGGGGAACTTTCACCTCCCCAGGGCATTGACCCCCCATGCATTGAACCGGAAGGTAATGCAGATTTCATGGTCTTTTCCTTTGTTTTGCATCGTTGGTGATATGATCTGGGATAGGCAATCATTTGTTCGAGTTTTGGAGTCCAAATTGAAGAAGTTAACAAACCAATGTTCAAATTTAATGAAGGGTTCAGGATCCGAAACGAGTTGGATTCAAGGTTTGGAAGATATTTGGAAAGAAAACGAGCAACGTGGATTAAAACGGGCATAACTTTCAGCGTTGTCGAATTTTCGCTCATAAGTATATTCTGGAAATGACACGAAATTCTGCACAAGGCTACGTGAGCTTATGGTACTTTTGGGCTTACAATCACATAGAAACATGCCGGGAACAATTTGTCGAGAATTTTAATTTTACGCAAATTTCCTTATTTTGTTAGAATTTTAGTTTAGGAAAAGAACATTTTTTTATATTATGAATTAAATGAGATTTTTATCTTTTTGTTCTTGATTGAACGTGTACCGAACTTATCAAATATTGTTATATTTGTGACGTTCGACCCTTAGAACTTATCAAATAATTAAGCACCATTTGTGACGTTCGCAAATCGAGGTTCGTTGGTTTTATAATCAAGAGGTCATTCAAACACGATTTTTGTTTGGTTGCTTGGTTTAATAATTTGCAGGTTGAGATTTTATCGTCTACAACTTGAATTTGGGTTTTCCCGGTGTTTTCAATTAGTTTCGCGATTTCCACGCTGATCTCATACCCGGGTTCGCGTCATTTGCCCAAACAAGCCATTTTATTTACTAACATTTGAATTTGAGTGATTAAACTTTCAAAGCTATCAAGATTATAAATCGGACTCGAAATGAAGAACAAAGTGAAAGTTAAGCATTCAAGTCAAATCATTCGAGACGATAGCGATTTGCATGCAACGATCGAGACGATTAAACATTATGCATT